>JADDOH010009311.1:0-11777 GCA_016648135.1 Agrypnia vestita
ATTTTATTTTATTTTCATTTATTGGTTTTCTTACAGCCATATAATTAATCAATCTTGAAAAAAAACAATATTGATGTACAGAGTTTTGGGCCAATTACAAGAAAACACATATATACAATCGATAAAAAATAAGAAAAAACATGTCCAATAGTGAGTTTGTGTGAGTGTGTGTATTTGTGTGTTTATTTATTTATTTTGTTTTGGGAAAAGTTAACAGCAAAACAATCTTAAAAATTTTCCACTGAATTAAAAAATTTACTTTAACATACATTAATAGCGAATGGAGAGGGTGGAGGGGAATGTGGGACGGGAGTAGAAGGGAAGATATAATGTACAAATTAGTTTGGGTGCGGTAGTGTAGATATTGTTTGTTTTATGTTTCTTATTGTTGCGTTGAAAATGTCAATGTGGTGATAGTTTGTGTTAAATGAATTTTTGGATCTGTACATAAAGGAGTTTTGTTTTGAGTTGGTCTTACAAAAGGGGAGATGAAAAGTAGGTGAATGTCTGTTATTGCGAGTTGGAATGTGGTAAGATATTCGTTGAAGAACTTCCGGACTATCAACTAGATTGTGTGTTATTTTGAATAGCATCACCGCGTCAGCTATGTTTCTTCGACGAGTTAGGGTCTGCATGTTAAAAAACTTCGCAGAGTCTTCATTGCTTATATGAGATCTAAATGAACGGAGGTCTAGGTAGGTATCTTAGGAATCTGTTTTGGACGCTTTCAATTCTATTTTCGTGTACTGCATAACCTGGATTCCACACCTGAGATGCATATTCTAAAATACTACGAACGTATGAGAAATAAAGTGTCTTGAGGGTACTGATATTTAAAAAATATCATTACTATCCATTGAATTTAATTGGTAATTACTTATTGTAATATTCTCGTCCTTCAAACTAAGGCGATGATGTCGGAAATTGGTGATCCAGATAAAGTTCGCCTTCCACTTGAAGATTATTTATTAACTTGTAACAATGAGTTAATATCGCACACGACAATAATATTAGCGGTTACATGTAGCTCTAAGTAGTAGTTACTCTTGTTCTGGTTAAATGGCAAGTGGGCGCGCCAGGATGGCGCGTCCCTATTTATCCCCATTCACTCTCATTATTTCCCGTCTCTTTCATACATTCCGAAGAGGTTTATATAGATACATTACACCTACATAAGATTTTGTGCTAAGGAATTCTAACATTTTTTTTTAAATTATCTAATCTGACTACTATTTATGTGCGACAACACTACCCACGCACCCATTATTTAATACATGTTTTCCCCGATTTAATGTTTCTCTGCCGATCTCCAACCCTACTCGATAGTTACAAATATTTGATTTGTGGAAAAGTTATTGTGCGTCCGATCTGACGAAAATACAATGATATCGAACCTGTCAACGTTAAAAATAAATAATTAATGTATTGCTTGCCTATAATGTATTAAATAATTAACGTTAAAAATAAATAATTAATGTATTGCTTGCCCAACGTAACTTGGCGTGCGGCGAATTTTGAACTAAAACCCGCCCCGCCCGCACCCGGCGATAACCCCTCGCCCTGTCATTCAGTTCATTCTCGTCTTTGAGCGCGAGCTGTGACATCTTGATTACCAATATACACTGAATTATTATGTCCAAAACATCCTAAACAGTCCGGGATGGTGCAAGAACAATTGCCAATGAAGTATTAAAGTTTTGCGAAGCTGAAAAAGCGAATAATGGACCGATATTACCGTCTGATAGTTTGATAGATAGAATGCACGGTTGGTGCTGCCCGACCAAATTTCTGTATTTAATACGACACCGGTCACCGGACATTCTGTACATTATGTATTGTGTAATAAATTTACACCCTGACAACTTCTGTTACGCGATAGGGACGCCGTCCCTCGCACGCCAAGTTATAGTGGTACGTCTATAGTTTATAAGTATTTCGAAATCAAGTAAAATAAACACTTCGTGTCTGTCTGTGTGAACGTTTGGAAAGTGCGGAACGTCAGATCGACAAACATCATTTTGCAGACAAGTTCAGCGGTCGCAGATTGTAATCAAAATAATGATAGTTGGATTAATAGAACGGCCGAGAGGCGGGCCCGCCCGCGGGGGGAAGACCCGGCGAATGACTCTATTCATCAAACAAACGGATGAAAATTACTGTTCGCGGAGACAGCGGCGCCCGTCGTAGCGGGCCGGGCGGAGAGTCGGAACAATAAACGCTTTTGTCAAGAATAAAATGACCGGACTAGATATGTCTGTATCATACCCGCAGCATTATGATCGAGAGGTAAAGAAAAAGTAACCCATAAAAACCAAGTTTTTATTATACTTCCTTTCGGTGTAAAATATAACAATTAAAGACGAATTAAAACATATAACAACACTAAACTTACAATAATTTAATATATTTCTAAAATGTCACATGTTTTGAGCTTTGATAAGACACTTCATGCCTTGAAGATTAAATTCTAAAAACATTTGTCAGTCAATTTAGATTTTCGACATTCGAAGTGAAGTACCTGTTATACATACCGACAGAGTAATTCAAATTTAGAAAATATTCCGCGACGTTATCGGGCCGCCATAATCAAACTTTTCTAATGATTCCAATTTGAAAAAACCAATAAAATTTCTAAAAATCAGAAATTATACTATAATTATTAATTTTTTAACGAAAATTTGACAGATCTTCTTGATCGTCGCCACGAGTCTACTTGCCAAGTTTCAGCTCGATTGGATCACGGGAAAAGGGTCAAAAATCGATCCAAAGTTTTTGTTGACGGCAAGCAAGCAGACGACACGAGTTAATATAAAGTAACATCTTATTTCAAGGCGTGTGTGACGCTGTTGCGAGATGCAGTGCAAGCTCGTATGAAAATCGACACGCCATCGCTCCCGGGATCCCGGTCTAGTTTGCGGTATCTACGAATCCCGAGATAAGTACGAGTATATTGCAAAACTTTCGAGTTTAATATTTTGTATTAATTTTGGCGTACCTACCAAAATTAAATGAAGACTATGTTATGAAACACTCGACGCTTTGCATTGTTTCAAGGATATTATTTACTAGCTGCAACCCGTCAAAGACGACGGAACGCGTTTGCGTCTTTGCTAAGCCCTAGTATATAAATATTGAAATATCACCACGATTATCTTTTGTTCAAAGATTTCTTACTTACTAATTTATAATTAAAACTAAGAATAAAATTAATAGATTTTACGACAGTATTTTTAGAGTACCTACTTATTATAATATACAGGGGTAGCAGAGCTAGTCCGCAATACTTTACAGGTAGATTTCTGCCTAAATTACATCAATATAATATCATACATTACATCAATATCATATCATAATATCATCAATAGTTAAGGAGATAACGTCGCTGTATATATAATTAAACCTATGTGCCGATTAATACATTTACGATTATACAAAAATTTTACAATTTTTCATATAAATAATAGATATATACTAAAAAAAACATGGCCGTTCATCTGGCAAGTCTGCATAGTAATTATTTAAAATATTTTTTATAAATCTAGTCTGTGCAATTATTTTTTAAAATAGTTTCATTCGTTTATCTTAGAATGTACTAAAACGGCACATAGGCTTAATTATATGTACAGTTTGTACAGCGACGATAAGCAACTTCAAAGTTTGTATTTTTTTCAATTACATTGCTGACATATCTTTTGTAAAACAATGAAGGTTTTTTAATAATTTATATCAAGTTAAAAATTTATTCGCTTTAATACAAGTAAAATAAAAATCAGAATTTTTCCACAAGGTTTTAATAATTTATTTTACTGTTTATCTCCAACATGACGTGCTTTCCCTGGATAGAAAAAAAATCTAGTGTTTGGAATGGGAGATCATTTATATCATGAAATACCATGCACTCCACTTCGGTTCCACTTCGCGACAATCTCTTAATTGCGTATTTTTGATTCTGTCCCTTCCGGTAACTCCTACTATTCCTCGTAGAAATCCCATCTCGGCGGCCTGTAGTCTTGAGAGGGTTCTTTCGGTCAAGATCCAGCGCTCGTGGCCGTACACTAGGGTTGGCCTGAAAACTGATTTGAATACTGCCAAGTATGGGATAATACAGGAATCGTGCTACCTGGCTTGCGGCTCCTATCCTCCCATCCAATTCACTTTCTTGCTTTCTATCCTGCGATGTTATTACAGCGAGGTATTCGAAACTGTTCGCCTGTTATAGATGTCTATTCTGGCACGTTATATTACATTGCTCTTCGCTTTTGCCATGCATGGTTAAAGTGATTTTTATAAATGTAAAATTAGTAAGCAAATGGGATAACCAAGATATAATCCGGATTTCCGGGATCACTAAGTTGGAATCCCAAAATCATAAGATTTCAATTTTGACCCAAGAAAAGATGAATACATTTTTCATGACAATACAGGCACAGAATATGACAGTAAATATTGATACGAATTGAATAGCGTAAGACTATCTAGGTAGGTCCTTTTAAGGCTCACCGTTATAATCGTGTAGACTTCTTTCATTCTAAAACCTTTTGTTTCTATATGTTAAAGTAGAATGAATTTACTGGAGCAACTAAAAATAAATAAATATACAAATGATCCAAATATAAAACTTTTAAATAGTCAACAAAAAATGATCTTCTCTCCACTTCTCAATGTGTTTAAAAAACCCCAAAATCAAGGATATAAATTAAAATAATATTTAAAAATAACAACTAAATAGAATCACTTACAGAAAACAGGGAATTTTGATAACTAAGCGTAACATAGAATTTTGTAAACCGAGGCACCGTTAATGATAATTGCCCTGGAAAAAACGAACACTAATATAGGGCTTCGCCACAAATATTTAATTACACTTAAGAGGAAGGGGTAACATAAAATTTAAAAAATAAGTCGTTTGTACGTGGTATATCCACTGTCTGATAATGGCCTTGCAAGCCGAAACAGCTGTCACGCTTAAAATAGTTAACCCGCAGAACTTAATAATAATATTTATTAAAATATCATTTATTTTAAATTTCGCTAAAAGTAAATATCAAGCTTTCCTTATTCAGCTCAAAAAGCGCAAGAAATTATCTAGAATGGTCCGATTAACCGTTGAATTTTTTAAACAACTACGTACCGCGCTAACCCTGGCGATGGTACAAAACCACTCACAAACGAGAGAGCTGGCATTCCCTCCTCATATCCGACACCTTTGTGCATTCCCTCTGGCGGGCGTGAAATGCTGAAACGGCTTGTAACCTTTGGCGTGCAATCTCTCTGGAAAACTGCGCTATAACATCGGAGAAAAAGTCGGCGCATACAGCCCCGGTCGGACAATATGGCCCCCGGAATATTGAAACTATTAATTTTATTAAAATTTAAAATAATATAAAATACTTAGTTTTAAACCACTTATTATTATATATTCGTCAACTAGTTTCGGTCGGTCTCTCAATCTTCGTCAGGACAATATAATATAGAATAATAATAAAAGACATTTACATAGGGAGACAAAATCAGCGAAGGACAGAATGTCAACTATTTGTTTATTTTTTATTTGGCTATTATTATTGATAGCTTTAGCTATTGCACACACCTTGAGTTAAATTTAACAGGACTATTGTTTCGAGAGGAGCAGTCCCTCTAATCATCACACGAAGACAAGTCAGAAATGATACACAAAACATCCCATAAGCGCGAGCGTCAGCTCTTTTATGGCGAGTAAGCTCTTTTATTGTATGAATGTATTATTATTCATGAAATTATGTACCGAGATATGAATATAATAATAATAAAAAGTACAAACTTTGAACATGCTTATCCCCATTTTTGTCTATGGCCTTTATTGGTGCGTATAAGCTTCTGGTTTTGTGAAACGGAATGTTCACCATTTTCAAGAAGTTGTCCTTCTATATATTGAAAAATAAACCACTGTGCCATCTTACCCTCCTTACTCTTAAAGTTTGGTGCACTTGTATGTAAATGTTTTCCTAACAAACCAATGATGAAACGCGAAACGTGCGGAATTTCGAATAATAAACACAACGTTTTATCGCACCGCGATCATGACCTGTGTTTCCACAAATCTCACACCAAATGGCATTTGGTAACAAATATTTTTTTTTAAATCAGCTAAATACCAAACAAATATCGGCATCGGGTGAGTTATTTTTACACTACATTGGGCAGGGGCGGATTTATGATCTCATTTAACATTATATATCATATCAATATTTATGGGACCGGAAAATGATATCACAATACAGATATACAGGTGTTAGATATATATACAGAATTCAAATATCAACAATAGAACTGGAGCACAGCGCTCCCTAGTCTACCGGACAAAGATATCCGAGCACAATCGGATCTGCCAAATTTTTAAAGACCTTAAACGATCATTCTGGGCGTTGTTTTTAAATTATTTCCTTTTCGTTTTCTTCGTTTATCCTGGTCTTAATTCTTAGTAAATTTGCGTTCAAGATCACGAAGCAACGATAAATAACTAAAATTATGGATACACCTGTTATCTCGTTTATTTAATAAATTAACTAACTTTCTACCACACGGAGGTAGACAGAGAGGGTAAGACGCCGGACTTTTCTGTGCTGACATACTATCCCTAGCCTCATCCATATTCCCGTCCAAGCTCGTCAATTGTTGATCCAACAGGAATATCATCCAGTAACTGGTTTACCTGGTCATGCAATCCTAAAAATAATATTTTATTCGTTCTACACCTTTTTTTTAAACCTATTCCATTCCATCCTAATTAATTAATTTTTTATTATAGCATAAAAGGACTTGCACATACATCCACCCAAGGGTCAGTTGTTTAATCAGGAGTAAGAGTAATAGTTAAGAAAAAAAAAACATAGATTTTTGCGTTTTCCCACCAATCAAAACACCCGTCTTCGTATTATGTTTGGCGTCGGAAGCGAAACTTATTTTATCGAACCCCGCTAAAAATACTGCAGTGCAACTTGTGCTGGTCAACCTTTTTCCTAAATCCACCAATCAAAACGGCTGTCTTCGTATTATATTTGGCGTCGAAAGCGAAACCTATTTTATCGAACCCCGCTAAAAATATTGCAGTGCAACTTGTGTTGGTCCACCTTTTTCCTAATTCCGCCAATCAAAACACCTGTCTTCGTATTATATATGGCGTCGGTAGCGAAACCTATTTTATCGAACCCCGCTAAAAATATTTCAGTGCAACTTGCGCCGGTCCACCGCCTCCCGGGCCAGGAAGCGGGTAGGTACTAGGTACCTACTCCCCGATCATGATGTACAATCTAACAGATCGCCCACCTGCGGGGGCAGCACGCTCTCCATTGTGCGGCGGGCCTGCCCGGTCACGCCCGGCCTCTTGTGAATGCACCTCTTTCTTTGGCCTGCAGTGTAATTGGTTCTTTAATGCTAAATCACTTTTATTACAATGCTAAAATCAATATGTGTTCCGTGCGAGTGTCGGATTGCGAAACTCATTCATTCAGACTCGATACCTACCGCACAATTTAAACCCATTTCACGAATGTGTAGATTGTTTAATGGCAACAACACGATACTATTAATTATAAATAAGCTACGATAAACCTATACATTACACTTTATCATGGGTTGATTGTTAGTAATTCTTTCTTTATTCCTATATATTTTGCTTTCGTATTTGTTTTCAATTAACCACTTCACTTTTGGGCTTTTTTCGAGAAATTGTCAAAAAAGAAATAGATTTTTTATTGCATTTTAATTATCTTCTTCTTCTTCTTCGCCAGCCTTCATCTCTCCACTGCTGGATATAGGCTTCTTCCATGCCCTTCCATCCTTCCTTGTTATTTGCTAGTTGTAGACATTTCTTCCACCACACAGCGGCTATATCATCGGCCCATTCTTCCGATGCCTCTTTTATTTTCCCAAGGTCTCCATTTCAGAACTCTGGGAGTCCATCTTGTAGCATCCTGCCTTAGGTAACATGCCCTGCCCATTGCCATTTTAGCTTCGCTACACGATCCATGATATCCACTATTCTAGTTCTGACCTTAATTTCATCATTTCTAATTCTATCTGTTAGGCTTAAGCCAAGCATGTATCGTTGTGCGCATTTGAGCTTTTCTGCACTTTTATTTGTAAGAGCCATCGTCTCCACTCCATACGTCATCACTATCAGTATGCTTTTCTTTTCAAGCTAATTGGGATCTCTTTGCTGTTGAAAATATGTTGGAGTTTACCAAAAGCAATCCAGCTCATTCTTACTCGTCTTGTCAATTCTTACGGTTTGTTGTCTATGTACCTATAATTAAAAAAAACGTAATATGCCGCCCGAGCACATGGCATAAATGACTCGGCCCAACAATTACCCCAATACTAAAAACTAGATGGGACGTATTTAGACCCGTGTAACTTTTGCATTTTCAGATTTGATTAATGGAAAATAGTCGTGAATCTACATGGTGTAATTAATGTGAAGCAGAAATTCTGCATTCTGTGTTTTACGTCTACATATACGATGGTGCAATGTCGATTTTCAACACCCAACAGTTGTGCGGTAATGGCATTTCAATCATTTTCATGACGAACCTCCACGATGTCTGGGTGTTCTAGAAAAGATCTGTTTATTTAATGTCGAAATGATATTTACGTCACCAAGTGGGTAGAAATATAAGTAAAAATAAAAGTTTTTTTCATACACATCTACTAATTTCTTCATCCAAAAAGTTGAAATATTAAATTAAAGCAAATATGTTCGTCACAAAGATAGAAATATTGATATTTGACAGATGTCCTGACGTTTCTCTATTTTTGAGTGTTAAGGTAAAAATCACCAAATAACAATTTTGTTGGCCGACAAACGTGGTTCTTCTAAACACAGTATTTTTTCCAATTCGTAAATAATGCTAGTCTTGCGGTAAAGAGATTTTACGTTTAACAAGAGGAAGTGCATAATTTCTTTTGTACGCCAAGATGCAAAGTCGTAACGCGGAAGCGAAACTAGACAAGATTTATACCTGCCTTTTCGGTGTCTATTTGGGTTAATGACATGAGATTTATTGCATCGTTTATGGGTGAGTTGCATCCGTTTACACCACGTAAAAAAGTTATGTAATTATTTTCTCAGATACTTACTGCGCCAAGAATATCTGAAATGTCCGAGTGATAATAATTAACAATGATTTATTTATATGCAAAATCCTGGGGCGCATCAGGTAGAGTAAATTCATCGAAAATAGAAAAGGAAACGACATCTTGATACGGAAGTGACGTCACATTATTTCACAATCACGCTACTCAATATGCAATGCATCCACGCAAGTGTTTATCGCAGGTTGTGTTTAAATTTAGTTTATAACTAATTATTATGTCTAACAGTACACATAACCTAACTCATTTATGTTCAATTACATATTTACCTCCCCCCTTATGTTCAGGATAATAACGTGGCTATATTATGTTAATAAGCATGTCTAGACTGCTATTATACAACATTGCACACTTTTCTCAATCCTGACGTGCTGAAATATAGAAGTCTTGATATTTCTCATAGAAAGCGTATATGAATAAGTTCATGTCGTGAATATTGTCTCAGGTGCGGTTAATAATATAAATTAATAAAATAATATTAAAAAAAATTAATGCAAAATGCGAAACTCTACTCATCCATTGTGTATTTTTACTCCCTTTCTTTTTACTCGTAGCGTCTGCTTGCTTGCTTGTCTGTCGAAAAAAGTTTGGATCGATTTTTAACCCTTTTCCCGTGATCCAATCGAGCTGAAACTTTGGAGACAGACTCGTGGCGACGATAAAAATGATCTAACAAATTTTCGTTTAATTTTTTAAAATAATTATAGTGTAATTTTGGATTTTTCGAAATTTTTCCTTACTCCCTTTCGTGACATCGCCCGACTCGAGCCCAACGCGTAGGTTAAGCGCCAAACCTGTTTCCATTGGTAAATGAGAAAGGGAGTATAATAAAAACTTGGTTTTTATGGGTTAGTTTTTTACTAACATTGCCAGTTTATGGGCATTAAATGTGAAGGCATTTTTATTTTTGAGTAGAAATACGAAAATGATGTCATATCTTTATTCCATTTTCAAATATACTGAAAGTTTGAGCTAGAAAAATTAGACTAGCTCGATGGTGTTCTCGAACGAGGCGCGACCACTTGATGATTAGGCGAGCATATTATATTACCACCATGCACCGTAATAACTTTGCAATTAGTCACCATTGCCAATAATTTCAATTTAGTCTCGGGTCTCGAGATGCGATAAAAGAAAACATTCATTATACGGGATATCGAAATGTATTTTCGCATAAAAAATAATGACGGCATAAATTATTGCCAACTTTAAGCCATGTATTCACTAGGGGACAAATTGTCCCTCAACAGCACGCGCGGCATAGAGTCTACGTGACGTTGCAACGTCGTGCACTGTTCCGCGACCTCGCGCACAACATAGCGCGGCATTTCTACGTGCCGTGGCAACGTTGCCATGCGCACGGTACCCGAGCGTACTCACTGCAACATTCCGCGGAGCGTCAGTACCACGTGGTATGTTTACAAGTGAATACGCATGCGCTGTATCTGTCAAGATGACAATGCGGGGAAACGAAATCGTTCTCGAACTCATCGAGCTGTGTCGATCGAAGATCGCATAGAATGTCCGTCCTTCTTTCTCTTTGCAGTTAATAATTTCGCATTCTCCTCTTTTTCCTCCTCTTACTTTTCGATAAACTCATTAACATAAACAGATACGCGGCTATCATCATAACCTCATAGGGCGATATATTTCCGCGACGTCTGGAAAACAATAATTATTTGCAAAAAGGACCTTGTTTTTAATAATATTCAATTTACTACAGTAAAACCTCGTTTATTTGAAATTGCGACCCAAAAAACATTTCGAATTGCGCGGAACCCCGTTTTCGCCAAATGAGATACCGCAGCTGTCAACATAAGCTCATCGGGTGACATTTCCGCGACAAGATATGCGAGTCCCGGTGTGTACACGTCAAATGGCCGCGTCATTGTCCCCGAAACATGAGCGTAGATGTTGATGCGACATGCCGAGCGGAATGTTTCGCGATTTGTCCCCTAGTGAATACATGGCTTTATAAACAAGACGATCAATCAACGCGGAGAAAGGAAAGGTGAGATCCTTCGTGCGTGTGTTGCCAGTAGGTACCTACATATTTATGGGCAGGTAAATAAATAGGTACCTACCGGTTTGCCTTGACCGCATCGCGCTGTCCGCGGTAAAATACTGCGTTCGTTTCGGAGCCCGGTTCAAAACAAACACAGTAACCTAATGAAACGCGCTAATCGACGTCCGATTATTTGATGATGCGAGATTCGATTACGACTAAATCAACATTAAATAATCCCTTTGTAATGTTAAGTATTTTTGATTTGGCAAGTGATCAAGCGATTTATAACGCCGCTTCGTGTAATTAACTGAAAATACACGCATTGCCCGCATTAATTTTGATTTCTTTATGATATTTTCAACAACATTCTGGTGTGGGAAATATAAGGCTTTTATTTGCAAACACGACTCGTTTCGGTAAACGTGAAAAATTAATTTTTGATTATTGTCATTATGTTAAGGAAAAATATAATTCAAAAGAAAATCCACGAATACTTTTATGCCATACAAATATTTTATCATGTTATTTTCAAATGCCGCTCATTTGAACATTATTTAATCGTTATGTTACTACCCAGAGTTTCTCATACTACATAGTTGCTACCCAAGGTACCCGGGTACTCAACCTGGATGGATGT
>JADDOH010009312.1:0-27995 GCA_016648135.1 Agrypnia vestita
TGGTTTTGATACTTTTCATACACTTTCATTGTCAACCGCGTTATGTTTGCTGGTGAGCATATTATTTTGTTTTAGTTGTATCAATTCTCACCATTTGTTTAAACATAGTATTTAATATTTGAATTATTATTAATTATGAATTATTTAAGCGTAAAGCCGCTGTCGGAAAATATAGATAAAATGTTTGAATACACTATTTATAGGTCGTTAATAATTTATGCTCAATAAAAAAAACCACAATTGTTCTGCTGTAATGGCCGCTTCTGTGCGCGTGCTGTGTGCACGTGCGCGCGTCAAGGACGGACGTCACATGTGACAACGGCCGCTTGGGCATAGTTTGGAGACATAAAAATAGTGATTTAAAAATTACGATTGTAGTGGTAGATACACAAAGTTATTTGCTATCGCATTATAAAAAGTGGATTGTTTTAAAAAATGTAATAATATATTATGTGTTAATCAATTAAAAAAAAAAGTAATCCATAAAAACCAAGTTTTTATTATACTCCCTTTCTTTGTAAAATATAACAACAATTAAAATACGAATTAAAACCTATAACGTAACACTAAACTTTCAGTAATTTAATATATTTCTAAAATGTCAGATGTTTTGAGCTTTGATAAGAATCTTCATGCTTTGAAGATTAAATTCTAAAAACAATAGTCAGTCAATTTAGATTTTCGAAATTCGTAGTGAAGTACCTATTATGTATACCGACGGAGTAATTCAAATTTAGAAAATATTCCGCTACGTTATCGGGCCGCCGTTGCTAGTAATCAAACTTTTGTAATGATTCCATTTTGTAAAAACTATTAAAAATTTGAAAAATCCAAAATTATACTATAATTATTATTATTTTTTAACGAAAATTTTGATAGATCTTCTTGATCGTCGCCACGAGTCTGCTTGCAAAGTTTCAGCTCGATTGGATCACGGGAAAAGGGTCAAAAATCGATGCCTAGTTTTTTCGACAGCAAGCCGGCAAGCAAGCAGACGCCACGAGTTAATATAAAGGGAGTAAAAAAAGAGTTTACATATGAGGTTGAAAAATTACGTTAATTCACCAAGCTGCCGTGGTGAAATTGGATAACCCGCCATTACCAGATAGAGTGGAGGTCCGTTGGTTCGAATCCCAGTTGTAGCTAAAATATTTTTTTGTTAATTTGATTTTTCTAAATGTTTTTTCTATTTTTTTATTTTCATAATAGATAATAAATATATGTGATTTCTTTTATAACAATGATAATTAGCAAATATTCACAATCAAATTATTATTATATGTTCACAAAAAGAATTAAGATTCTTGTGTGTGGTGAGAGAGTTTGATTGATTGATTATTAAATTTGTTAAATATTTTATTATTTATTAAATAGGAATGTATTTTTTTTTCATTTATGTACATTTACTAACGTACGGAAGATTGTATGTGTTCTTTTTTTTAAATTTTATTTTAAAATATAATAGAAACCTGAGAAGGTTTCTGTATAACATTTTTTACATGATTCAATATAGGAATATAATAATAATATAATTTAGATACAAAATCATTTCTTATAATTGGCCGAGTTTTAGCATTTTTGTCACATCTGTTATGAATTTGTCAGTAGTCAGTTGTTTGGTCTGTTGTGGTAGGTCGTTGTATAGTTTTAATCCGTTGCATGATTAGTCATGATTGTCCTGAACAAATTATGATATAAAACAATGAACTTTTTTTTTCCACTTATATTTGAGCACTTGTTTCACTACATGTTTCGGAAACGTCCGTTTCCTTCATCAGGTGAATTAAGACTGAGGTATGTGGGAGTGGTTGTCTGGTGTGTGGGTTGTGGATTCGGTAGAAGTTGAGGGGGTATCTAGGAGGTGGGAGATCGGGAACATTGTAAAAAGGGGTGATGTGAAGGGTTGTACATGATTATTGATTGTGTTATTTGTTGTATTTAGGTTTTATGAATTTCAAGTGTTTCTAAATTATTTTGTTTTAGGCCGTGTGTCTGTTTATGTAGGATGTGTATTTATTGCTGAATGTGTGGTTATTTTCTATAATATGATTGGCATATTCTGAAAAATTATGATTTGTGAGGCACCTTTTATGTTCTTTAAATCTTTTTTCTATTGATCTGATTGTCCTGTTTCAAAAGTAAACACTCGTATGGCTCGTAGTAGCATCTAAGTTTTAAAAATAACAGATGTCTCTTACTCCGGTTCACACCGAGCATTTGAAACGATTATGAGAAACGTTCTGCTTCTTTTATTAAATTGTGTATAACTTCTTTCCTTTCTTTGTTGACAGGGTGCAGCCGGGATGCGGCTGGTGAGAAGGCGTGAGGGCCTGCCCGCCTGGCCGCGAGGCCGCCGGTACGCTCGTCCACAGTACAGGTTAGTGATGTCGATCGTGTCAATTCAGTTCGAAGAAAACTTTACCACGTTTTCAAAGTGTTATAAATCGACAGCACACGCATTGGCTATTAAGCCACCAGATGTTTTTGTCGTTTAATATTGAACACGGAATGTGAAATGGATAAGTAAGATGGGAAAGACGGGTTCTGGAAGGAAAGAAAGGTCAGAAGGAAAGCACGCTCTTACCTTTGTCCTTTTGGTACAGGTCGAAGGAACAACGCTGGTTTCTCCCTTATCGGAAGGGCAGCAGCTCAGAAATTCTTGTGGCACCTTGATCCTTATCCAAAGTCTTTACGAACACGTAAAAGTGGGCACATAAAACTCAGAACAAAACACGTCCAGCCAACAAGACAGTTCAAAGTTGAATAGGTAATGTCATAGATAAAAGGTTTTTGTAGAGCGTGCACTATGGAAAGGTGTAGGGAAGGTGGTTGTGTTCGGTGACATCTGGTCCTGTTCATAAAGATCGAACAAATATTATAATTGACTAAAAATGTATTATTATTAAGTTTGCTTCCATGATGAGCCCGTTACGTTTGTAGTATCGTCATTCACTAGTTACAAACAAATTTATCGCTGACATTTAACTCGTGCATTTTAACTTTCACGAATATCTACATATAAAATGATAAATGGCTACATCAGAATGTCAGATTTATAATGAAAAATGGTGTTTCTATAGAAGTATAGTAAAAATTATGGTTATAACGCACTTCACCAGATGGCATTCTATTGCTTGCCCAACGTAACTTGGCGTGAATTTTGAACTAAAACCCGCCCCACCCGCACACGGCGGTAACCCCTCGCCCTGTCATTTAGTTCAATTTTGTATTTGGTCGGGAGCTGTGACATCTTGAATATCAATATACACTGAATTATTATGTCCACAACATACTAAACAGTCCGGGATAGTGCAAGAACAATTGCCAATGAAGTATTAAAGTTTTGCGAAGCTGAAAAAGCAAATAATGGACCGATATTACCGTCTGACAGTTTGACAGATAGAACGGCCGCCATTACTGCATGGTTTCTTTAGTGCTGCCCTACCAAATTTCTGTATTTAATACGACACCGGACATTCTGTACATTATGTATTGTGTAATAAATTTACACCCTGACAACTTATGTTAGGCGACAGGGACGCCCTCCCTCGCATGCCAAGTTATAGTGGTACGTCTATAACCACTCGCGTTTTTTTATTAGTTCGGCAGTGGGTGCAAATTACGGGAAAGCACTCACCGAAAACTAGAACGGTGGCTTTGAAATGTTTCAACCATCCCCGGATTCCTCTACCTGGTCCCCAGACCAGATCCTCTATGAGTAACTTTGTTAATTTGCCAGCTAGCGAAAGCCAAAGTATCTGACACAGATGTCTGGATAGTATCAAAAAAAGCAAGACGTAATGTGTCCTACTTTGTTACGATACCATGTGTGTAACAAGTAATAGAAGAGAACATAACAAAAATATTTGTTCCGAACTATATAAATGTTCTTGGTGTTAACGCGTGTGCTGTCATCTCTGAGCATAATTGGGGTCGAATCGTCAGAGAATTTGTAGAATCGGATTTTTTAAAATTAATTTCTAAAAATAATTGTTTATTATCATTAACAATAATAATGTTTTGTTTCTCTTGTGAAAAAATGTATAAATATATAGATACTAGCCGTATGCCCGTGAAAAATCACGGTTAGATGGTGGGCGACCATTGCGTGTTGCCCGAGCCATTACGCTCTGCGCGCTGATTGCGTGTCGGACTCTGATAATTAATTACAAACGTTACAGGCAGACAACGAAATCATTATGTTTAAAAGATGTTTTATAATATTTGAGGGGATAACCTGCACTGGACGTTTCCTCGAAAACAGTCTCGTTTTATTTTTTTAATTTGTCGGCGCAGGAGCAGTGGCTGCTGTCAGGGCACACGGTTCAGCATGGAGGGGGGCACCAAGGGGGCCCCGAAGCACGGGGGCGACGGACCGGATGACTCTCAGCCACGTGAGTACAAGGAACAACTCGTTGATATGTCTTAGCCCTCACCGCCTCCGTCCAAAAATTTCTCACAAGAATACTATATGTGACACTTGAAGGCGACCAATTCACATCCCGATAGGTACTTGTCCTGACGCATGACTCGCCTTGTCCACATTCATACATCTTGGCACGAAGGTTCAACGGTTGTTGAGGCGCCTAACAAGACCATCATCCATTATCTGGTTAACACTTTTATTATATATACAGGGTTATTTGGAAAACATTAATAACCTCGCATGACTATATTCCTGCCTTGACTATATATGAGTCGAAAATGTTCAAGCTATCTTGACCTAATATCAATAGTTATGAAGATGTGCGACACGAAAGTTTGCTTTTTTTTTTCATTATTTCTGACTTATTTTTTGTAAAACGTTGGACTATCATTACAGTAACATACATTGATTACGAAAAATTCATTTGTTTCAATACAAGTTAAATAAAATGATAAAAAACCTGAAAAATTTCCAATCGGAATGTTTTCCAATTGGAATTCAAAGGTTTTTATTATTTTATTTGACTTGTATTAAAGGGAATGAATTCTTCATATTCGATTAAGTTAATGTAACGATAGTCCAACGTTTTACAAAAAATTAGTCAGAAATATTGAAAAAAAAATGCAAACTTTGATGTCGCATATCTCCACAACTGTTGATATTAGGTCATGATAGCTTGAACATTTTCGACTCATAATCAAGGCAGGAATATAGTCCTGCGAGGTTATTAATGTTTTCCACATAACCTCTACATATCATATATCTTTTTTCTCATTCATTCACTCAACACGCCCAACCCGCCTGAGCGACTCTATTTTAATTCTATTCACTACGCTAAGATCAGCTTTACTTTCTTTCCTACTTAAAATTTTTCATTAAAAACTATACACACTTATCTAGTACCTACCTACAAATTTTGTTACTCCTTTTTCTTCTTCTTTTTACCCCTGCACTAAAATGCTAGACCAGTTTGAAAATAACAATAAGGTTTAATTATGTGATTGTTATATAAACAATCAAAAATAGTCTAGAGTACATAAAACTTTATGTTATAACCATAATGAGTCTGTTTGAATATTTCAAAACGCAGCGTAATCTGTAAAATATGTGTCTAACCATAGAGTATAAAATTGTACAGGCAAGAACTGAACTCCTTTACGCGAGGGGATTGTGTCACAGCGGAAGTAGGTCTCTCCCGGGTGTATTTAAGGCATGCTGCCGTTAAAGTATCGGATAATTAAATCCCCTAATGAACTTGTTTGATTTACAATAAACATTGTTTTTAAAATTATTTAAATTTTCGTTTGAAACCGAGTCTCTTCAAGTCTTCAGGTCTTTTTTGTAATATAATTTCTATAATATCTTTATAATTGTTTCAAAATTTACAAGTTCGCAGTAATTTTTTTAAACAAGTCAAATGTATTTGAACCAGCCGTGGAAGAAATTTACATTAGTTCATGTCTATATATTTTGGTGGTGGTTTCAACATTATTAAAAGTGGGTATATCACAAATTATCAATGTTATAAAATAGTTAGCTATCAAAACAAGATTGGCTGCAAATGGGCGTTATTTTATTTTATTTTTAATTTTTTTTAAAAACCGTCAACAGGTTGTTATTGACCCTGACAGATGGCCCTAGAGTGAAATGCCTCTTATTGCAAAAGGGCCATGATTATTTGTTACAGAAACTGGTGACTAATCATTGAAATAAATTTAATAAATGATTAATATAATATTACAATGATACCTTCAACAGCGATGCCGTGGTTCGGCATGGACATCGGCGGCACCCTCACTAAACTAGTGTACTTCGAGCCCCGGGACTCGTCCAAGCGAGAGCTGGCCCGCGAGGCCGAGGCTCTTCGCAGCATCAGACGCTACCTCACCAAGAATAGCGCCTACGGCAACACGGGCCACAGAGATGCCCACCTGCAGGTAATAATGTCGTTGTAACATCACCAGCGGTGTAATGGTTTAGCATTGATATTTCACTTTTATCCTTGAGAAAATGATTAGCAATGTTTAGTGTTCTCATTAGATCTTGAGTTTGATTTTCACATCAGGCAGTCGTAAAATATGGATTTTAATGAAATCACATTGTTATAATTGTGTTGCAATGTCAGAACATTGTTCTTCGATAATTATGTAAAACAATTCAAAAGAATCACTTGGAAAAATATCTAACTACCATACCAATTTTTAAGTGTTTTATTTCATTTTTAATGTTTTATACATCTAAAAAATATCCTGTATTACACGAGTTTGACGATTTTTATGACACCAAACCAAAGTCCGTTAGGTAGATCGGTTAAGTTGGCAGAGCGCTGGCTGGCTTGACACAAGAAAAAAAGAGCATGTGTAACTAACTACACAAAATTTTCCAACACAGTGATTGTAACAAAAATTACTCAGATACCACATTTTTAGTTAATAAATACTGTTTTATCCCTAAACGTGTACCGCGTTACAAAGATCATTTTATATTTAGATGGACAGCGTGCCGATGCGCGGGCGCCGCGGTACGCTGCACTTCATCCGCTTCCCCACTAGCGAGATGGGCGCATTCCTCTCTCTGGCGCGCTCCAAGGGCATGGGCGCTGTGCTGACCTCCGTGTGCGCCACGGGCGGTGGGGCCTACAAGTTCGAGGGAGACTTCAAGCGGGTCAGTCATGTTCCGTGCTTATTACCCTATGTCCTGTCGGAAAATTGGTTTAGCGAATTTTATACAGGGTTATTTGTAAAACATTAATAACCTTGCAGGACTATATTCCTGCCTTGATTATGAGTCGAAAATGTTCAAGCTATTATGACCTAATATCAATAGTTATGGGACATCTAAGTTTGCTTTTTTTTTTCATTATTTCTGACTTATTTTTTGTAAAACGTTGGACTATCATTACAGTAACTCATATCGATTACGAAAAATTCATTCGTTTCAATACAAGTTAAATAAAATGATAAAAACCCTGAAAATATTCCAATTGGAATGTTTTCCAATTGTAATTCAAAGGTTTTTATTTTTTTATTTGACTTGTATTAAAGGGAATGAATTTTTCATATATATATATATGTTTTACAAATAACCCTGTATATTCTCAAGTTATTGACTAAAATATTTAACTTGCATTAATGATGGTCAAACCGTTATTTTAACTGGTTATTTGTGGTACAGTTATTTGAGATTTGTATATGTTGTTTAGCACCCACGGCTGTTACCAAGCATCAATACAATCAGCTATGTATCTCAAATAAGGGTAAGGCCCGGTTGCGACATCTGAAGTAAATTTTACTCAAGTAAAATTAACCCGAGTTACTTTTTTACCATCTGCTGAGAGTAAACTTGATTTCGGGTTGCTGAAACGTCTTTTTTACCACTGTTAAACCAATAGTAAGGATAATATGGTGCCACGCGGAACAAACCTCAAATACCGCATATATCTATGGAATTTGATTTATTTCAGCTTTTTACCACTGGCAATACGTACTTTTTCAGTTCAAAACCAGTTCAAACAAACCAAAGAAACATTAAACCATCGTTAAAATGACACGAAATTAAAAGATTGATTGTAATGCTTACAAATTTCAATGCGACAATGACAGCGAAAAAATTCAAATGACAAGTACCTATATGGACAAATGTCACATTTTCAAATCAGCTGACAGGACGGCCATTTTTTATTTCCTTTCTTTTAACTCGTGGTGTCTGTTTGCTTGACGAAAAAACTTTGGATTGATTTTTAACCCTTTTCCCTTGATCCAATCGAGCTGAAACTTTGCAAGCAGACTCATGGCGACGATCAAAAAGAGCTATTAAATTTTCATTAAAAAAAATTAATAATCATAGTATAATTTTGGATTTTTAGACATTTTAATGGTTTTTTCAAATTGGAATCACTAAATAAGTTTGATTACTATCAACAGCAGCCTGATAACGTCACGGAATATGTAAAATTTGAATTACTCCGTCGGTAGGTATAATAGGTACTTCACTACGAATTTCGAAAATTTATGACAATTGGTTCACAGATGACAGCACACTTCGTTTTTTTGGGAAGAAATCAAATAATAAAGAGATATTTTTAGAGATTTTTGACAGAGATATTTCTCTAGACATGTTTCATTTTCAGTCAATCAATTATTTAATTACGTGATGATTAACTTAATTTACAAAGTAAGGGAGTAAAATAAAAACTTGGTTTTTATAGGTTAGTTTTTATTTACCAACGATTTTACCTTTGCCCACCGATATTGGAGAGTAAAACAATGTTACTCTTGTATGTACTTTGGCGAGTTATTTTTTTACGATAGATGGAACAACCCGTTTTAATAAAAAAAGTTACTCGGCAACTTTTTTACCTTCATTACAGATGGCGCAACCGGGCCTAAGTACTCTACTCCGAGCTATTTAGAATTCATATGAATTATATTCACTCAATTCAGACATTTTTAAACTTTTGATAGAATCAGTGTGTTTATATGAAATTATCATATATTTTTTTTCTCAGGTTGTGAACATGAGATTGAGCAAGATCGATGAGCTGGATGCTCTGATAGCTGGGATCCTGTACATCGACACCATCAGTAACACCGAATGTTATTACTACGCGCCAAGTAGCGCTCCCGAGGAGAGTAGCGAGGAGCCAGAAACGCAAGCCACACCGGTAATTTCATATACATAGTATTTTCATGCAGACAATTATTTTTAACGTTTCAATTGAAATGACGTGGAATGCTTCGATCTGTGTGCGCAAGTGACAAGGGTATGGAAATGAGGCAATTGTTTTATCACAATTTATTTAATTTCACGAAAAAACACAGTACGTAAGTAGTAGAAATAAAAAACCCCATTGAAAATTGGCACAGGCACTTAGGTCTCTGGCGTAGTCACAATACAGGATTATGGTGGGATTCTCGGTGATCCCAGACCATGGATCCTGTGCTAAAGAAGGCTCGACAGCAAAAATGAAGAAATCGCAGAAGAGATGGAAAATACTATAATGGGGTGGTGATCAGGTCCTGTAGAATTTTCTGGTTTGTGTCTTCTCGATATTATGCCGTGTTTTTACGACCTTTCTGGCCCACGTTTCAGATCCCAAAGTTTGCAAGGTCCATCATCGGGGCTAATGTGTTGTGATGATCTCACGAGACCCGATGATGGACCCTGCGCTGGGATCCGAGAGGTCGGATATGCATGGCAGACTATCCTAGAAAACTACACTCAGAATATAAATATTTCTACATGGGTAATCAAGGTTAAAATAAAAATACAATTTAAAATATACTAATACACCAATTTCAAGTAATTTGTCACTCACAATTCAAGATCCGTATGGAACTGTTTTTATATCGCTCATTGAAAGCTCAATTATCTTTAAACAAATTTTTATAATCGATAACCAAGCTGCCGTGGCGAAATTGGATAACGCGCCATCCCCGGATAGAATGGAGGTCATTTGGTTCAAATCCCGGTAGCAGCTAAAATATTTTTTCATTCATTTGATTTTTCTGCATGTCTTTACAGAACTTCGTTCTGAAATTGCAACTTCACAATAATAATGTTTTTTTTTAATACATTAATTATTTTTGTCGAAATTATAATCATTTTTTATACCATTAATGGTTTCGGCAGGGAACTGAAGAGGCTCCTTCGCTGTACACTCGACATCCGTTTGACTTCTCCCGTCCTTACCCGTTCATCATCGTGAACATTGGCTCCGGAGTGTCGGTGCTCGCTGTCAGAGGCCCCAAGGACTACAGGAGAATAAGCGGCACCAGGTAGCGACCTAATATAATTACAGTTTTGATTAACTTTGAATATTTTGGTTGAAATATCCGTGTGATCGATTGCCGATGAGTACACAGAGTGTCTCGTAGATAGAAGCAAAAACCTCGGAGGAGTCTTCTTCATTCAATTTTGAATAGAAAATATTCTTTACACTTTGGGTGAAATGTTGACAGTTACGGAGTTACGCAATATTTCTTTTTTTTTTTTCAATATTTCTGGCTTGACTTTCATTTACTTGACTTGTATTATTGAATGAATTTATAATATTCCATATATGTTATTGTAGTGATAGTCCAACGTTTTACAGAAAATAAAAATGCAAATTTTGATGTAGCTTATCTCCTTAACTGTCGATATTTCGTCCAAGGTGTAAAGAATATTTTATATTCAAAATTTAATGATGTCTTCATCAAGTTTTTGCTGCCAGCTGTGAGACACGTCATCCTGTATTTAGAGAGATGGCCTGATTATATTACGAGAAGCGAGGATTTGCGAGCGAGGGCTCTTCAAAAGGTCTTCGAGGGAGCCCCAGCCGGAATTGAATATAACGGAATTGAATAGAACCTCGTTAATTCGAAATTCAAGGTACAAAAAAAGATCACAATATGATTTATTATGCTATTACGTATTTAGTTAGCTAATACATATGTATCTCACTTGAGTACCCAATATATTGGCTATTAATTTTTTGTGAACTAAAATGTATTGATTTATAGCTCAAGGCCTAAAAATTATTTTGAATTATGAATTATTGTGGTTTTCGAATTGTCGGGGTTAATCTGCTATAAATTTAACATTTTGGGACTTGTGGGTTTGAATAATTTCAAATTATAGCGAAGTCCGAACTATCGGGGTTCGAATCAACGAGGTTTCACTGCAGCGAAGAAAGACGCCGATAGATTGCAGTTTCCAGACTGGTGAGATTCAGCGCAAGACGGGGATGCCTGCAGAATTTATAAGCCTCGACATTAGACCGCTATAGCGTCAAATTGCATTGATAATAAGTAAGTGTTTTCCGATAGATTGTTTCATTCACGTGTGTGGCTTTTAGTTTAGGCGGCGGCACGTTCCTGGGGCTCTGCTGTCTGCTGACCGGGTGCCGCACCTTCGAAGAGGCCACGGCGCTTGCGGCCGCCGGCGACAACACCCGCGTGGACAAGCTGGTCCGGGACATCTACGGGGGGGACTACGCCCGCTTCGGGCTGCCCGGAGACCTCGTTGCCAGCAGGTACGAAACAATATTGAGCTTTTTCTGTTTCGGTAGAAAACTCTGTTTGATGTATTTTTGGCGTTGAGGTAGACTTAATTTGGTTTTTGTTTCTTGCGAAAATAATCTTAACACACTCTGTGTCTTAAATATGTTGCGTCAAGTAAGGTATGTCCACCAACACAACTTAATATCATTGAAGGATTTGGCAGATACTTCGTGGTGCAACATTATTTTTTTTATTTTTTATTTTTATTTAAAATATAATGGAAACTTAAGAGGTTTATGGGTAACATTTTTACATGATTCAATATAAGAAATAATAATAATATAATTTAGATACAAAGTCATTTTTTTATAGTTGGCCGAGTTTTAATATTTTTGTCACATCTGTTTTGAATTTGTCAGTGGTCAGTTGTTTGGTCTGTTGTGGCAGGTCATTGTATAGTTTTAAATTAGTCGGAATTGTCCTGTTTTTGTTTTGGCGTGTGTTATGTGATAGTCTTGAGCCATTCTAGTGTTGTGTTGGTGTTTTTCGTGTATTTCTGTGTAATTTTATGTCTTCGTCTTGTATTTCGCCAATTGCTAGTCTGTGAATGATTTTAAGTGTTTCGATTTTTGTAATGCTTTCGATGTTTAATTGTTGTGTTATACGGTATACAGTTTCAGTTGGTGTCCGGTATTTCAGATCATAGACCATTTTTAATATTTTGTTTTGCTGTCGTTGGAATCTGTTTAGGTTAGTTTTGTTTCCGGTTCCCCAGAAGGGTATCAAATATCCTATTCTACTCTTGACATATGCCTGGTACATCAGAATTTTTACATTGGTGTGGTTTTGTGTATTTTGTGGAATAGGCTGGTCAGTTTTGTCAGTGAATCAATTACTTTGTCTACTTGAAAGGTCCATTTGAGATGTCTGTCTATGTTGAGTCCTAAGTATTTAGTATTTTCTAGTTCAGTAAGTGTTTCATTATGTATTTTTATAATTTAAAATATGTTTTACTTTACTTTGTAATACACAATATGAGTTATTAAATTACTACTATAGTTTCGAGAGGAGCAGTCCCTCTCATCATCAGGTATAGATAATAACTAACTTAAATACAAAACATGTCAATCTAATCGGGTAGGTCAGGGGGGCACGCGGTGGGGAAGGGTATTTTTTTCCCAAAAAGCTCTAGGAGTGGTGAAGTCAACTGAAATGTGATATTATTTATTAATGTGTTTCTAGAATTCAAATTTTTTAGGATTTCAAAGGTTTTCAAACTATTCATTATCCATCCTCTATGAGGAACCGAGTGGAGTGTTTTTAATTTGTGACTATCGAAAGAATGATTATTGTTAATTAAATGATTGGCAATTCGGAGAAATTGTTATTTTTTAAGCAGCGGCGATGTTCTTTTATGCGTGTATTTAAGTTTCTAGTGGTTTGGCCTATATATTTTTTGTCACAGTTTCCGAAAGTTATTTCATATATCCCGCTTTTTTCCAACATACCTATTTTTGTTTTTGAATTTATAAGAATTTTACCAATATTATTATTTGTGTAATAAGCTGGTCTAATGTGAGTAGGGAAACAGTTTGTAATTTTAGTAGAAATCGGACCATTACATAGAATTTGGACTGCTCCTCTCGAAACTATAGTAGTAATTTAATAACTCATATTGTGTGTGTGTATTACAAAGTAAAATAAATATATTTTAAACACAACTTTAATTCAATTCAAAAGGGATGTTACATACGAGAATTTTGATGCTCCATATATTATCCCTGCTGCCGCATTGAGAGTAGGCATATAAACTTCATGTTTGATTTCTAGTTTCGGGCAGATGAACTCTTCGGAAAGGCAGTCCCGCGTGTGCAAGGAAGACTTGGCCAGGGCGACCCTGGTCACCATCACCAACAACATCGGCTCCATTGCGAGACTGTGCGCGCTCAATGAGAAAATCGAGAGGGTAAGAGCACACACATACAGTCAAACCGTTATTTTAACCGGTTACACACTGCACAGTAATTTGCACTACCAACGGTTGCCCGTCGAATTGTGAGAAATCAGTTATCAATCATCGATACATCAGGTGCAAATCTCAAATAACGGTCAATGTGTCACCGGTTAAAATACCATCACTACCTTATAAAAATTGTTATAGTAAAAAAATTATTGCATCCGTGTATTGGTAACGAAGTCGAAGGAAGAGTTGTTATTATTTTGTTGAAAGAGAAGCTGATCTTATGTATGTAGTTTTCTGGGATATTCTGCCGTGTATAACTGACCTCTCTGGCCGACGTTTCGAATCTCATTGCGGGGTCCGTCATCAAAGCTGATGTGATGAGTGTTTGTTGATGTTAAAGTCAAGTATTGGCTTGTGATTCCGTACCAAAATGGGTATTGCAAGCCAGTTCTTAACCTTAATATCGACACATGCTCATCACGTCGGCCCCTATGATGGACCCTGCAATGGGGCCCGAAACGTCAGCCAGAGAGGTCAGATATACATGGCAGAATATCCCAGAAAACTACACACAGAATATTCTGAACAGCCGTGAAAACGTGAGAGAAGCTGATGATTCCGATAATCATTCTCACATTCTGTAAAATTATGTTGTCCACCCTTGCGTTGCATATTTAGCTTATAATATTATTGTCACCTGCATTTGCACAAATACCCAACTGCTGAAAACAGGTCATAATTTATTGCTCATTATACTTCATTTCTTATCACTATTTAATATACATAAACATTCATTTAATTCTCTTATATAGGTATATACCTAAATATACTTTTTAACTGCGCTATTATATATACATTTTGTTACTATCCATGCATATGATTTTTTATATATATTAATTTACTTTCACTATTTCTTTTGTATTATACAATATATACTGTTCTTATTATCCACATTTTATATTTATATACTCAATTAATTAATTAATTAATCTTATAGTTATATAGTATTTTGTTGTATATCTTTATTATTTTTTGTTCTCACTATATTGTTCAGCTGCTCATCTCGGCACAGGTTCTTCCTAGTGAGATGAGCGGCTCCATCTCCTATGTCATGTAAGAAGATGAAGATAAATAAAATAAAATATACATTGTTTCTTAGATGGTGTTATTAATATTCTCCAGGTGGTGTTCTGCGGCAACTTCCTGCGAGTGAACCCCATCGCCATGCAGCTGCTTGCCTACGCTATGGACTACTGGTCCAAGGGTACACTCAAGGCGCTCTTCCTGGAGCACGAGGGGTGAGCATCATATCCACTTCGGATGGATTACCAATTCAATAAAATTCATATTTTTCTGTGTGTGCTGCCGTTAGCACGTGTTACCGCTGCAGATTTGGAATTTTCTTTGCAAAACCTCTTCATTCGATAGTTTCAAGTAAGATGGAGTGAACAAATATTTATGTCAGATTGTTAGTTAACTTTGTAAAAACCACTACTAGATTTTAGGTCTGCCGGTTTCGAGACCTACCCGTCTCTTCATCAGGACCAACACTACACCACTACATTCACTGAATAATAGAGCACCCCTAATTAACAACCAAATTAATTTTCCATATAGCCCTTTGTTTAATCTAATGTTCACAAAATATGGGGTAACACCCACTTTAGACCCCGCCCCCTCTCACTCTCTTTCGGTAGATCCCTGATGGTTCATTAGGCTAATCAGTGCATGTTTGTCCCTGACAAGACTAACACGCATGTGATCAATTATTGGTGGAAGTGTAACAATACTATAGATGAGGTGTGTAGTGTTGTGAATGTAGTGGTGTAGTGTTGGTCCTGACGAAGAGACAGGTACGTCTCGAAACCGGTAGGCCTACAATCTGGTAGTGGTTTTTACAAAGTTAACTAACAATCTGTTATAATGTCTAACCACAAAGTTAATGCTTTAAATATTAATATTATTAAAAATATTTATGTATTTTATGGAGATAAATTATCAACAGCTCGTTAATGTCCCGAATGGATTGTCCCCCAGAGTCATATAAATATATAATAATGCAAACATAGAAATGTTACAATTGACAATTCTTGAAATTTTATTTTAAAAATTAACATATAAATATTTTTACTAGTTTCAAACCAAGCTAAACGTTTGTGCTGTGAAAATGGGACTAACTATGGGATATTGAATGATGTTCAATCTCCCGATCTGCATTACTAAGCAAGCATTTTAACCGCTTAACTAGCAAGCATGTTTGATAATTGAAATGTTACAAACTTATGTTAAAATGTTACACACTTATGTTAAAATGTTACACACTTATGTTAAAATGTTACACACTTATGTTAAAATGTTACACACTTATGTTAAAATGTTACAAACTTATGTAAATCTCTCCTTGGTATGTGTCCTAGTCAGTTTAACTGTGATTTTTAATGTGATTAAGACTGGTCAATTTTTTAAAACTCCTAGATTACTGTACATATATCGTTTTTGGTTACTCTTTGGGATGATCTTCACTCGTAGAAAACGTCCATCTGAAAAGAAAATGATTAAATCATATCTTGTCGTGTCTTCTTTGAAATTATCTGCTTTGTTGGCAAGTTTTTATAGCACGCTATGGAATTAATAAACAGATGCCATTTTTATCACAAATAGTACACAAGTAATAACAGTAGAATCTCCTTGATTTAAAATTCAACGGACCCAAAAAAAAACACTTTGAATTATGCGATTAATTAAATTAATTTGAATTTTAAGGTACCTATAAAAAAAATCACGATGCGATTGCGAAATTCACCATAAATCGTAAAACTCATGAAAAAAGCCATTAATTTTGTGAAAAACGTTTGTATTTTTGCATATTTCAAGAAATCATTTTGAAAAAGCAATATTTATTATGCTTATATAAAGATCGCAACGTTTCTATTACTAAAGTACCCGAAATTTACATATTTATTTGTTCTCACTTCCGAAAAAAATTGAATATAATTTTCAATTTAGTCAAATTTCGAATTGTGTGAAACTAAAATGTATTTCCATGTATTAAGCATTTTTTAATCCTTGCGACGTGGCAATTATCGGGGTTAATCTGCTATGAAATTAACATTTTGGGTCTTGTGGATTTGAAAATTTCAAATTATGGCGAATTTCAAATTATGTAACAAGTTTTGAATTTAAAGAGTTTTACTGTATTAAAATAAACAAATTTTTGTGATATTTATTTATTCCAGGTATTTCGGGGCGGTGGGCTGCCTGCTGAAGTTCGACGACCCTGAGCTGTGTGACGACAGTAACCACCTGGGCTCTGAAGACGAGGCGGGACCATCCGGCAAGCCCAAGGCGGCCCAGCCGGACGGGGAGCGTATCAGCTGATAAGCACCCGAGACTCGACCAAGAACGTTCCGCGGAGACTGTACTGGGGGCCTTCTCAATAAGCTACAGCGATCCTCGCTTCTGAACTTTGGCTACCACGAGTTAATCTCACGTTCACTTTTGAATAAATATTTCTGGGAGTTTTAGTTTTGGGTATATTGATTCCAATATAAGGTTAAATTTATTTTCTCATTATTTGCTGTCTTTTGTACTACCTTCATCTATTTCCCTTAATCTTAATCTTTTTCCCATGCGGCGCTAAATTAAAAACGCTCGTTCCGACGCTATAAACTCGATGTACATACAGATTTTTTTGACCCTTAAGTTGGATAAATATAAATCGATTATCGTATCAATGTGCTAAAAATGAGAAAAAACCTTGATCATCATGAACGATAGCACAAAAATACGTCTAACTCAGCCAGTGTGCGCTCTGCTACTACAGAGTGTAAATCAGCAAATCTGTACTATGCGCATCATGCACTGCGCTCCCTGCACCACTCCTCACTTATATACATATATATACATATTGACAAAATAATTTCAGTTTCAGTTTATTGACAAATTAAGTTTCTTCGAGAAACTATTTTTTTTATTGCGTTCGGTAAATATTTACAAATTAATTATTCAATACATAAAATGCCTAAAATATGAACCCTTTGTCAAGTATATTTACAGAGATATTAGAGGTTATGTCAATTCTGTTTATAGTACCGTAGAGGAAAGAGTAATGGAGACGTGATTTACCCTCCGGAAATTAAATGTAAAATTAATAATAATTTTTCAAAATTACGATGCCGGCAACCAAGGCCTGCTTCTCAATGCTGCCCACTTTGGTCGGTAAATAAAAAATTGATTACTGTTAACTGTAGTGTGGGAAACTATGAAAATCATTGTATGTGTATGTATGTAGGAGGTGTTTAAATGTAATGAATGTACATCACCCACAAAAACATCATATTTTCAATAATCTAATACAAGACCCCCGTATAACATTGTCACAACACAGAATAAACATTATAATCTCTCTATATAAAACCAATGACGAATCTTTGTCACAATGTCGGATCATAGAGCGAAATTAATACATCAGTGTATCTAAAAGGTTGTAAATTTTTCTTTTGTCTGAGGTTTTGTTAATAAGAGCCTTTTATTTTACCTGTAAACAGAAAAAATCTGAGGCTCTGAGGCTGTATCAAACTGCATCGCTGATTTATTTGTGGTCTATTTGCCCGAGCACAAATTTTTTCCATTGACTTCTCTATCTCACTGTAAATATAAAAAACTTTTATTGTTAGAAGTGACTTTGTATTGAAGGAAAGGCTTATTTGTACGCAGAGTGACTGTCTGAGACATCGTGTATTATCGGTGTATGTGTGTTAGCTTGCGGATATGCGTACGCGCACTCTTGGTAGCCAAATTGGATGACTTAATATGGATACTAAAAATGTCGCATATTCTTTTTTTTTTTTGTTGCGTTGTGAATAAATCAATCGTATTTTTTTTACACAATGCGGTATTTTCCTCAACCTATATCGCACGTCTTTATATGAATGGACAAAGTCACCCTGACTCTAATAATGTGAAGCATATTGAAGTTATCATTCACTCGCAACATGCTAATTGTATTTTTTGAATTTGTACTCTTAATTAAGAAAATAAAAGCTAGATTTTGAGGAATCAATCCGTCTCTGCAGTAAGCTCTAACGAACATGTCAGTGTCCCAGAAGTTGAATCATCTGTATAGCATATATCTGTGGGCAAAAAAACTAATGGAATGAGGCAATAAAATTGAGTTTTGAGTTAAGTATGCAGAGTTGTTCTTTCGATACATATCTAGCAAGGAAAAATTAGATGAGTCAGAAAATAAAATAAAATTCGGTTATTATTTAATCTTTTGAAAGGCGACACATGCCACGATTAATTATTTGTCGAGAATCAACGACAATAGTCAGCTTGGTTCAACGTTCTTGTGCAAAAAACAAAACTACCGGTGCAAAAATTACATAAAAATAATAAAGAGCTATTTCCTAAACAAACGAAATTCCAAAATTTTGTTTTGGCTCTCCTGAAAAACCTGCATTTTTTGACTCATTCCAGACACCGTCCCTGGAATGCTAGAGCATTGTAAGCGCCAATTTGTCGGGATTTTTTAAACTTTTTTTGATAGACTTGAAGGGTTTTGACTTCAAAAATATGTTGAAAGCTTAGAACTGTTGCCGAAGATAACAGTAAAATGATTTCAAATACATGGCAAATTGTATTTTTACCTTTCTCGTACGATGCTAAAATTGAAACGCATGTTGCGGTGCTCACTACATCATTAATTTAAATTTCAGGTCACTTACGGCAAACTGGCCTTTCAGGGATGACGTATTAACATAGTTATATTTTAATTTTTACAAGCTAAAGAAAATCAAGGCAGCGAAAATTAATAATGTTCCAGAAGGTGGCGATTGTGGACGGGTAATTGTATACGCGTGTCGAATGCAGTGTTGTTTATATTATGTAGAGTTAGATTCAACCAAGATAACTGAATACTACGGCAGACGACATTTGTTCTGAATAATATTTAGTCATTTTTTAATACAATTTTTTTGATAATAATGTTATATAATTGTTTGTGATCTAATTATGACGTGAGTCTCTGACTGCACAAATTATTTTTAGTTTATTATTGTTTTTATGTATCTTGCATTAGAAGGAACAAAATAATTTAGTGTTAGGTACAACATATAAATTGTTGACGATGATGCCGCGGTTCGGAATAAAATAATAACTAAGCATAAAAATAACGAGGAGTTTGAAAGTGGGTACGAGCCAAGAGTACTTTATTAAAGTTTCTCCGCGTCGCGCACACGCGGAGAAGACTTCCATGTCTATTAATGCACCCAAACACTTTTTACTATTTATATATTTGTACATATTTAGATGTTAATTCAGTTAATAATGTTATTATTATCATACATACAGGGTGTGCCTGAGTCGTTTAATATCTACCTAAATTTTGAACTGAAAATTTTCGAGCCGATTCAAAATATAGTTTTTTTATCTGAATATTTAACGAATGTAAATAATGTTTTGTTTTGTATACAAGGTGTCTTGTAGCTGGCAAAGCAAAAACTTCGGGAAAGCTTTCTTCATTCAATTTTGAATAGGAAGTAATATTCTTACACTTTGGGTGAAATGTCAGTTACAGAGATAAGTGACATCAAAGTTTGCATTTTTTTCAATATAATGATAATTGCTGAAATTTGAAAAACACTTTTTTTGTAAGGTTTTTGTCATTTTATTTGACATTTGTATTAAAGTGAATGAATTTTTAATATTCCGTACAAGTTATTGTAACGATAGTCCAATGTGTTACAGAAAATAAGATCGGAAATGATGAAAAAAAAATGCAAATTTTTATGTCGCTTATATACTTAACTGTTGAGATTTCACCTAAAGTCTAAAGATTATCTCCTATTCAAAAATTGAACAAAGAAAACTCCCCGGAAATTTTTGCTACCAGCTACAGTACACCCTGTATATCAATCGGGGGCGTGCAGTGAAAACGTTAAAGCACGACATTTGCGTAAGTGTATACTTTGAAAAAAATTTGAATCTAAATGTATATCTCATAATATTCCTATCTTAATCATTATCACACTAGTTGTAACCCATCAAAAATGACGGTACTTTTTTATATGTCGGTTCCTAAGGAATAAGTAATTATTTATTTTATCAAAAAAAAATCTGCCAAAAAATTTTTTGTAATTTTTTCAAAAAATTTTTGAAAAGGAAATTTGCTATAAAAAAGTTACGGATGTTACACGAAGTTATGTGGACGGACAGACAGACAATGAAATTATTATAATTGGGATTATTCAGATTTGAATATATCATAATACTCTGTCCAATAAATATTTTATTTCTATGTTTTTTTTTCCCAAAATATATGTCTGCGTTAAAGTCATGCTTCAATGTACTCACTGCACGCGCCTAATATCAATGATACAAAATTCCATCACGACAATTGAATTGTGTGGGAAAGCGTAGAAAACCATAATATCACATGACATTTGATACATTTAACCTATGAAACATTTCATATCTCTGAAACGGTTGACATTTTGCATGCTCGAACATTTTCAACACATATTTCTAAAATTATTTAAAATAAAGATATATGTATTGTAGAAGTCAGTTGCAAATGTGCATTATACATTTTTTCGATTCAACTGTGAAGCTTGTAATTATTTTAATATTCTGAATTAATTTTACTTACCTTTATACTATTTTTATATTAATTTATAATGTGAAATAATAATTAGTACAATGGAAATGTTTAATATGAAAAAATACTCCGGTGCCCACACTGGCTATGTGATTTCATACATTTATTTTCTTTTAACATGAAACTGAAAACGCTCACCATGAAATGATTTCAATAAACAAAATTATGTAATACAAGTCACCTAATTCACCAAAAAAAGAAATAATGAGGACGCTTGCCACACACCACACTTACCACTTAAAATCGTTTCCAGGATTACAAATCGGCAGCGTCGTCGCCGAGTTGCGTACTGTTTATGATTTAACAACATAATTTTTAATGACTAAACTGCCTTCTGTAATGCTTCAGTCTCTACAGTTTTATGATTTAAACTGTATGTTTTGATTATAATTCAAAATAAATTATATAAATTGATTGAACAATTAAAAAAAACTGTAAATAAGAAAATTATTATTAAATAAGTTTGTTTGTGTAAGCCTTCAAAAGTGTAGGTAATTTTATATCAGTAATAATTATTACAATTGCATCTTATTTAGAATAACAAATAAATATGTCAAACGTGCAACATTCAAAAAATTATTGTATTTAAAAATACTGAAACTAGGCGTCATATTTTGAAATGAATATGTTTATAACATTATAAGTGCGTGTTGTGTATGAACAAAAAAATAATGTATTTATATCTATGTACACGATGACATTAACATTTCAATGTTGAAAAAATCTTTTAATAATCCATCTACAAAAGACATTAGCGTTTTAATGCAATTTTGATATTACAAGAAAGATTTACACGGATATTATTCCACGGAAACTTATTATGTACTCTTCACTCTTTTTCCTGACTTCATTTGGCTTCTGAGCAGCAGTGGTTATTTTATTGGTTGCGAGTGCTTAGTATTTCAAGATCGACAGTTTGTGATGCGATTCCGCTTTTGCCTGCAGTGTAACCTCCGATTAAACATTTTACCCTACATACCCCAGTATTTAAGATGCAAAAAATATTTCAAATCACACTTTCCCTCGATTTAAAATGTTTTAACTTATCGTGAAAGTGTTAAAAATGGGTTTCATCATACTCAAGCGTGATATTTATAGATAAAACTTAACTAGTCGTGTTTTACGCAGTCACAGTCGGATGCAATTTTTTTAATTCCGTAATCTATGCAACTTGAAACCGAAACAAAGCCACTGCTAAATCGGTGGGTTAACTAGACCAAATAAGGGTTGTTAAATATTGGGTTGATTGTGCGTTTCTCCCCATACCCGAGTGCACAGAGTGGACGCGATTATTATTATAAGGAAATGTAAATAGTTTTAAGATATTTATTATTATTTAAATATTTTTTTAGGTGCTTTGTTTACTACAAATAAAATTGTATTTGTTAATTTTTCATGACTCGTTTCATTTACTAATTTAAGTATAACATTAATCGAGTGACGGGTATAAAAGCAAAGGCAGCAATATCCAAAAAAAATTTTTAAATGTTTTGCATGTAGTCACCGAGGATTGCTAATTTAGAATGTATTGAATTTGAGATTTTATAGGAAGTGTATGTAGCTTCTTCCCGTCCAAAATGGTATTTTCAAATCACTATTAAAAACAATTGCAGCAATATGCACTCAACTCAACTAAAGTGAGAGTTGATGGCAATTTTAGACTGAAATATTAGAAGACAGCAGTATCCACTAAATTAAATAGCAAAACCAACAATGTCCACTATTTGGTAGCAAAGACAACAATATCCATATTTGAAAGTTAAATATTTATTCATACGCTATGTATATAAAAGAAAAACTGAGTGTTACGGACAGGACAAAGCCTGCGCCTACCGTCAGGCAACTGAACTTTCGAGCTCTGTGGTTGACATAATCACGTCATATAAATGATAGAAATTTCTGATGTGAATGAAGCAGAGCAAAGGCCCCTTTCAGGGCCAACGCCGATCGCCGTGACCCGTTTGGGGATGGGTACCGTGCCGAGGACAGCGCGCGAGTTCTCGGCCGCGGTGGTTGTCCTTATACGTGTCTCGGCGTCAGGCGGCGGCACCCGGGAGAGGGGATGAGCGAATGCGGAGCCTCAGCTCCATGAGAACGCATCCCGCTGATGACAATGGAAATGCGTTAGAGTGCATGATCTGAAATGTGTATGTTTTTACTGAAAAATATTATATGAAAATATTAATGTTCAGATTTTTAACATTTCAGAGCTCTCTAATATGATGGAAATTAATGGTTTTTTGATTTCAGATGGAACTGAATCACAATTCTATGTAATAAGATACCGCATTTTCATTGTTTTAATAAAAAGAGCGGGCGGGAGATGTTTTATTTGCGCACAAGGCGCATTTTTGTACCCTATTATCATCATATTTGCCAGATAAGCAACATTAAAGTTGTCTCAACACTTATAAAAGATAAGTAGTAGAGTCACACACATGCACACACTCTGTAAGACATAAAAAGTTGTCTACAGATGACACAATAAATGATTGACTGAATGGCATAACAGATTGCCAACAGATCATTGGTAAAAAACATACATTTTTTATGGCAAGGAAAAATCTAAATACTTTTTCAAATACATTATTAATGAGTGAATCACAATCACATTAGTATGGAAACATAAGTCTGACACCACCAACACAAAACCAGCCGCCGCTTATGAGCGACATACTGGGCTGGGTTTTTTCCATACAAATGCTCATGAAAACACACAAACCGGAATAACTTCCGTCAGAGGTGTCCGATTTTGATAATTCTTTTTGTATAATGATCAGTGGATCAAGACCTATCTAGAGAATATACACACTCATATGTGCAAATAATTTTGAATAAAATACAAAATTAGTTTTTGTTGAAAAGTTTAAAAATTCATAACTATAGTAAGCTGCGACTTACAATAAAGTGTGATATCTCAACAGATGCGCTGCGACGCACTCTATATAATAGACACAAAAAACTAAACCTAAAAGTTAATTTGGATTTTTAAGAGATTTAATTGTTGAAATTTCATAGCCCACCGGGCCAGAAAATGAGATATATTTTAACTGTTGCTTTAATAATAATGTCTCAAGGTTGCCACGCAATATGTCAGGCTGTTTATTGAGACGCAGTCCATGTAATGACATATATGTAAATCCTCCGGGGGAGGTGCGTTTAATTTAATAATTAAAAAACTGTAATATATGTAGTAGAAATACGCGGCCGAAACGCGCCATTTGTATGCAAACTGTAACTTGTTTTAATTGGCTTCGAGGCCGGGGCCTCCTGGTCCCGGCCGAGGGTATAAATATCGCATTCAAGGCGGACCGACCCTCAGTCTGGTTTAAAACGCCGTGGCAGACCCTTCACGTGTGTTTCATTTACCTACCCGACTACCTCCTACGATTTTGCTGCTTGCTGACTTCGCTCGCTCTCAAGCTCGAGCCGAACTACGTCATCAAGATCTGCTGTTGCTGCCTGCTAACGCCGAGCGCTCTCGCTTCACGCCCGGTACTTGCTATCGGCGGCGATCGCTTCTGCGGTGTGCTGACACGGAGCGGACATTCACGCTCGGTACCTACTGCTTCTGCGGTGTGCTGACACTGAGCGGACGTTCACGCTCGGTACCTACTGCTTCTGCGGAGTGCTGACCGCTGGCGCTGATTTTGCCAAGCTAAGTATTTCTTCGCAGTTCAACCGTCTTTTTTAAGACGATTATTCTTGACGACCTCGTCGAGTTTAGACATTTTGCTCGAAGCAAATTCTTTTGCTGTCGCCTCTGGTGCACATTCCCGTGTACTAATATCGCTCTTTTTCCAGCTGCTCACACGGTGCGCCCGTGCTGTGTGAGACATCCCGAAGGCTTCTGAAGCGGAATCAGCGGACCGCACCTTTGTTGCCTGTTCTGTGCGGAACACTGAGGTTGCAATTGTTTATAAAAACTTACAGTGGAACCTCTCATAACGAGTAATTCGCATAACGAGCAAAAAAATTTGTATAAAAATTAAGCCTTAACGAGTGACATTTCGCATAACGAGTGACAGAAAGGGGAAGTCACGTAACGAATGACGCACTTGTATGCTGGGACTTCCGCGTCAGTGCGTCAGTCTGTGTTTATTTTTTTTATAAAGTTGTGTTCAGACATTATTTTTATTTTTTTGTGCAAATTTTAATAACTCTTGCAAAAATATATTCGAAGAAAAAGCCACAAGAAGACAGCTATAACAGAATAAAAGTAACTGTAGAAATGAAACGTAAAATCATTGAAAAAGCATGGCGACTCTTTAAAATTTGCTCTTCGCCAAAAAAATGTCTTAACAGCTTTCTAGTAAAAAAGAATTAATTATTTGTCATAAATTCATAAATAATAAGCAAGTTTTGATTTTTTTATTGTTTTTTCCAAATCGAAAAGACATTCCAGGTAGTTGACAATTTATATGTATGTACCTTTGTAATTTTATTTGAATAACGTTAAAAATAAAAAAAAGAATTTTTTCGTCATGGAATGCGTTATCGTGTTTTAAATTGATTTATATGGGTAAATTTGTTTCTCTTAATGAGTGTTTCACATAACGAGCAAGATTCTGGAACGAATTATGCTCGTTATGAGAGGTTCCACTGTATTTCCAAATAGATATAGGTTGCATAGATTCCAGAGAAATTTCCTCGAGTAGTGACAGGTTTTTTGTATTTTTCTCAGAAAAACCTCATTGCTGCCTATGCTTTTATACCCCTTAGCAGGTGTGTGCAGTGAGAACAAGAAGCATGGCTTTTCCTAAGCAGATATTTTGAAAAGAAACAAAATTAGAGATATATCTCGTAATATTTCAATCACAATAACTAGAGTGCCACCACTATAACTTGGTGTGCGAGGGAGGGCGCCCCTGTCGCGAAACACAAGTTGCCAGGTTGTAAATTTATTACACAATACATAATGTACTGAATGTCCGGTGACCAGTGTCAGAGCCTTCAATATAAATTTGGTCGGGTAACAGCGCGCTCCGCGGCGGCCGCTCTATCTGTCAAACTGTCAGATGGTAATATCGATCCATTATTTGCTTTTTCAGCTTCGCAAAAGTTTAATACTTCATTGGTAATTGTTCTTGCACCACCCCGGACTGCTTTGGTTGTTTTGGACATACTAATTCAGTGTATATTGGTAATCAAGATGTCACAGCTCCCGAGCAAATACAAAATTGTACTGAATTACAGGGCGAGGGGTTACCGCCGGGTGCGGGTGGGGCGGGTTTTAGTTTCAATCTTGCCGCACGCCAAGTTATGTTGGGCAGGCAATAGCATATTATTCAGATTTCAATATTTCATAATACTCTGCCAGATAAATGTTTAATTTCGATTTTTTTTCTCCAAATGTATGTATGGCGTTGGTGGTATTTAATATGCACTATTTCTATTTTATATTGTGTCCTTACCCCCCCCCCCCCCGCTGGTGACTACTCTTACGCGTTTGGTGAACAAATGAACGATTAGGAATGAACTTTCATGAACTCGATGAACGAACAGTTCAGTTAACTGAACGAACTTTCCCATCTCTACTTTCATGAACGACCCGATGAACGAACAGTTCAGTCAACTGAACGAACTTTCTCATCTCTATCCCTATCCCGACTCTAGACGAAGTAGGGATGGGTAAAAAATATCGATATTTATCGTCGATATATCAAATATCAATATTTTTTTCTGGGATAATCGATATTTTTTTTCTTGGCAACTTTTTTATTATTGGTCATTTTTTACCTTTTTAATTTTTTTCTGGCGACCTTTTTTTGGTCATCGATAGTTTTCTCGGATAATCGATATATTATTTCCGGTGACTTTTTTTTTGGTCGCCAATCGCTAAAAGCTTATTTCCCTTACATTTTTGAAAAAATAATATCGATATATTTTGTGTTCCGTCTCGACGCCTGGAATCCATTATGAGAGAACAGCCTGCTGTTTCGGCACTTAGACACGCGTTCCTACCCCCTCTGATTCCCTGTTTGCGACACAATTTATTCCCGCTGGTATCCCTGTTTCCGGTTACGTCGGCGCAACGGTTTTTCTTTCATATGACGTCGTTGTTTCGCGCCATTTGCACGCGTCTAGACACGCCAACTTTTGTTGTGATTTTTTTTGTGTTTCTATTGCAATCTACCCCCTTAATTTTTTATCCCTAGGTTAACAAACATTAGACTATACAAATTTTTAACATAGTGCGACAGGACGTTGATATTTTAGTGTAAATCCCGTGAATTTCGTCAAACGTTTTGTTAACAAGATGGCGGACGAGCAAGCTCCTTCGCCGGTATCCTCGAATGACGGATCTTCTTTCGAAGAACCGAGTCGAAAGAGACGCCGCGTAGCATACGACCCGCGTGTAGACCACCTGCTAAAACAGGTGACTGCTCTGACGGAGGCCTTGTTAGCGGGCGGCGCGGCCCCTGCATCAACAACGCCGCCAACGCCGGAACACGTGGCCGCGAGCGAGCCCAGCGTGGAGGACGCGAATGCGTCCTTTATTCAGCCGCCGCCGAGCCTCAGAAGGGCGAAGAATACGCTGGAGTTCGGCAAGCTCAGCACGGTCGTGAAGGAGCCGCCAGTACCGAGGCGGACCCGAAGCGGATCGAACAGATCTCGAAGTTGCAACACTTCGATTCCGACGAGTGGTCAGGCGTTCGCTATGCGGAAACGCAGAGAACCTACGCGGCGACTCCCACATTTGTGGAATTGTCGGTGAACGACGACTTGAGAAGGATCGATAACGCGCCGACCCATACTGGCTTGCTGGAAAGATCGCTCGCCGCGCTTTCAAACGCCGTGCTCGCCCAGAGGGAGACCCTGAGAGACGGGATGCAATCGCTGGTGAATTGGGCATCCGAACCCGGCACGGATCTGTCCGCTTCGGCTCTCTTCGAGCGGATTCAGTCGATGTTCACCAGCGATGCTCCGTACAATAAGAGTTCGGACGACATCCTGCAGATTGTG
>JADDOH010009313.1:0-11699 GCA_016648135.1 Agrypnia vestita
TAAATATATCCGAATCATATTGTGTGCATGTTCAGGTAAGGTGACTATTATAGTTTGCGAAAGAGCGAATGCCTCTATATCTACCGCGAGATTATTAATATTCATCTTTGTCACTCTGATGTCATGGGTACCGATCTGTAAGCTTTTAAAGTGAAAAGGTTTCATTAAGAGTTGGTAGTAAATACCTACATATTTGCAATGTACATGATTGTTACAGGATGCGGGTATATAGGGTAAGTTCATTTTACAGAAGTAGAATTGAATTAAGATATTGCTTAAACTTATTTTTGAAAGAATACTTTGCTATGTAAGTGAAATGATAATGGTTTATTATGAACTGTATTACCTAGGTATATTGTGGTATTACTATCAAGGTAGGTATATATTTTATAAAAAGTATGTGTTGGAAACAAAAATAAAAAGAAGTTTAAGAATGTTTTATGATTGCTTAGAATGATCTTATTGTCGAGTGAGTATCTTTTCAGTTGATATATAATGTTTTTAAATGCGTCAGTGTAATTATGAGTTATTTGACACGACAGAGGAAAGTAATTCAGTATGGTTTTTAGGTTTGTTTTGATATGACAACAAAATTTAATATTTATGAAATATTGGAATAGGTGTCTATGATTTGCCCAATCAGAAAATTTTAATAATTTATGGTTTATTTTGCACATTAGTTGTTTATGGTTAACGCCTTTTGTAAAGACCATAGAAAAGAGAAAGTTTGTATACACCGCGAATCGGTAACTGACATTACAATTTTGACAGGTCCGTCTCCGATTTGATACAAAGAAATGGCTCACCGACATTTTTTCTTGTATATATGCGTCCATTCTTAATCCAAACAAATTTTATATTTTTCTGGATGGCTATCTTCTTTGTTTCCGCTAGTAAAAATTTGCATTTTTTTGTAATGTGCTCGGAGATGTAAATAGGCTTGATTTCTTGGTTATTTTTAAAGATGGAAGTGTTTAGTGAGCGCTCATAACCTTTCGATTGTTTATTGTGAGATTTAACTCTGTCGAGGAATGTATCTCGACAGGTCCGGTTGGTAAATTTCACAATAATCGGGCGTGGAGTCTTTTTTGAGAAGTGCTGCCTCGCCCTTTGTATGGAGAAGATGTCGCTCATCTGACCTTCCCAGTTTATTGTTGAGATAATGGTTTTGACACTGTGAGTGAGATCAGCGGTTGACTCTGCCGAAGTTTCATGGCATCCACGGATTTCGATGTTGGTGGCTAATTGTTGATACTCCTGTTCGTCAAATTTATTTTCCAAGTATTCTAATCTTTTAACTAATTCAGATTGCTTTTGTTGAACTTTTTCTATCTGATTGCATCTAGACTCGATGACAGTAATTTTTGTCTTCAGGTCTTCATATTGGTTGCTTACAAATTGTATAGCCTGGAGGATGCTGGTATTTTGATCTGAAATTTGTTTCCATTGCTTGTGGTTTTCAGAAAGTTTACTCTCTAGATAATCGATTAAGGAGGATCGCAGCCCCTCTATGTTACTATTGTATAGTGCAAATGAGTTGGCATCGATGGTGATAAGTGATGTATCATTAGCTTTAGGGGATGGATTGATAATCGGAGGCTCCCCAGATTGTTTTCTATCACTTTTATCTTTTTTGCAAGGCGGGCAAATACATGATTCTATGTTTTTTGTCGACATCTTTTTAAAATTTTCTTTGGAGATATTTATACAATCTGTGTGGTAATAACTTGAGCATTTTTTGCAACGAATTGTCTGTTTAATATTTGTTACTGTGCACATACATTGATTGCAGACAGCCATTTCTGGGTTCATTAGCTGTTACAATATAAATAAGGTTAATCTTTTGAAATTTACCTTTGTTAGTAGGTATGTGTCAAACTGCACAGCTGGTTTTGACAGGTCAGTAATGTTTTTCAAAGAATAGATGTTTTAGTTGTACACTTCACTGGCATAGTATTTGGAGCTTAAGTTACTTTAATACTGTTCTGTTTAATAGCGTTTTAGGTCACTTTTATTATTTAATTTTACTTTATTTGTAATTTTTTTACGAAGAATAAAAGTTATGATACTGTAGGTAGTACGGGAAACGGAAGAGTCGAATAAAATTCGTGTTCAGTGACTATGCGTGATAAATAAAGTTTTCAATTGTTTTTAGTGTTTCACAGCCACGAACCCGTGATAGTATATATTTCGACGTTTCCGAAACTACTTGAAGAACCGCTGCAGTTCTGTGGGCCCAACTTGAAGAAACTCACCCTAGACTGCGCTGTACAGACAATTACGGAAGCCGCAGAGACTGTGGCCACCTCCCTTATTATATTAGCAACGGTCGACGTCGGTTGACTAAAAGCGCCATCACAATCGGCCACCCTGTAGTTCGTAAGTTTTTTAAATAAGAAGATTCACTTTAATACGATTAACCCAAGAAAGATTTTGTTATTTTTAATTCTTTGTGGCTTTTTATTAGTCGATTCGACTTTCTAATTTTAATTCTCTTATGATGTAATTTTAATTTTTTTATTTAATTGATGTAAGCATTTTTTAAGAAATTAATTTTTTTACAGTAAAAATAAGAAAAAAATTCAGTTTTAATTCTTATTTTTTATTTGAAGTTATAAAACTCAACCTTACTCGACTTTTATTAAAATCCTTATCAACAGTCTTAAAAATCTTTTAATATACCTAAGTAACGAAACAAAAATAATATTATAACAAAGGAGGGTAATGTGTTTATCAGCCTGTTTATGTATATATGTTTGTTCCTTTGTGGCGCTCTAGAGACCAAAATCATGGGCCGATTTTGATGATTCTTATCTCAATCGATTTGCAATCTTGCTTAATCTTGCAAGTGTCACTAAAACATGAAAGTAATCAAAAATTAAAAATGAAAGTCGACAAACCATGTTAAGTGGGATATCATTGAATAGGTGTTTGAAAATTATCTTTAGGTTTCTCTTATCATTTTTCATTTCGAATGACCATTTAGGATCTATGACGATTTAAAGTTGGTTAGCACATACGCACTTAAATTTTCTATACTTATAATAAAACTGTGATGAAGTTCGTGTACAATCCCATTATTGGGATGATTTGAGCTGGTCCAGATTTTTAATGGGTCCTAACTATTCAAGTCGCAATGTTCCGCATTAGAATTTATTATTTGTTTTATGTGTGTATCGATCATGAAACTATTTCAATGGTGTATTAATTCAATAATACTTGACAGAATTCTAGACTTGACTTGTTACTCCCTTTATATTAACTCGTGGCGTCTGCTTGTCTTCTTGTCTTCTTATCTGACGAAAAAACTTTTGATCCATTTTAAACCCCTTTTCCGCGATCCAATCGAGCTGAAACTTTGCAAGCAGACTCGTGGCGACGTTCAAGAAGATCTATCAAAAAATTAATAAATTTTTGGATTTTTCAAATTTTGAATGGTTTTTTCATACAACTTATTAAGTTTTATGAAAATATTTCATTATAGTATAGTATAATTTGATTATAGTACAATTTTGGATTTTTAGAAATTTTTTATTACTCCCTTTCGTAGCGTCGCCCGACCGAAGCCCAAAGCATAGGTTAAGCAAAAAAAAATGTTTCAACTAGTAAATGAGAAAAGGAGTATAATAATATAACTTGGTTTTTATGGGTTACTTTCTTTTTGTTTTCAGTTTTTATTTAAAGTTCACTTTTTACGCAGTCGGGTTTTTAATTTTTTAAATTATTTTTAAACTTAATTTATCATAAATAGTAATAACTAAAACATTTAGTGTCTCAGTTGATCTAGCAATATTGCCACACATGACGCAAATGTTTTGTCGACATTGACTGAATATTAATTGCAACACGAAATTGGGTCAAGTATGCATAACGAATGAAAATACGCTATTGTTTGTAAACAAAGAAAAGCACTTGAAGCGATCGGCGCCCAACGCCAACGCGCTACTATTATTATGATTGTATAAAAAACAACGGATACTTTCATACACATTACTTTTAAAAAATAAATAAAACACTCAACGGATGAATGCACAACTAGTCCCTCAATCTACTGGATAACAAAGCCTAGGATCGTAAGCAGATGTATTCTAGAAGCTGGTGGTTTTCTTGTACCACTACGGTATCTTCTACTTGGTTTCAGGCAGTTGTTGTCCTCTAGTCACTACTAGTGTTATTGCAGCATCTTCTACGGGTACGTATCTATTTACCAATTAACAGAGGCCAAAGGCTCGGACTCAATATCACTGAAGATATTAATATGACTTCTGAAATTATTCAAAGTTTGTGAATATTCTCAGTAATATTACTCTAATGGATCGCAAATAAATGTGCTAAGTATAATTCAGCTCCAATTCTCTAGGTTATTGATAGAACAGAAAAAGTCTTCTTTCACAAAGATTTATAATGAGAAAAGGCGCTAACTCTGGATATACCTTTTCTCTCATTCCTATGCCATCCAAGAATCATACGAAGCCTTCTAGGGCCATCTATGGGATTACGCTATTATTATACTTCGGCGTTATAAGTTAAATTTTTTATAACGTTTTTATTTTGTTTTTGTTTATTTCCTTATTAAAATTTCATAGAATATTGAATAAGGAAAAAAATATATCATGAGATATTCTCGTTGTCGGAGCCTCAAAACCTATCACTCGGTTATACTGACAACAATACTGTGAAACACTCATAGAATCTTTTAGAACGCGCTACAAGTCAATCGTAAAATCTTGAAAGATCGAGAAAAACATTTATTTACCTATAAATACAAGAATGTCACGCAACGAGGAGTCAGTCATTCGTGACGTTTGACCAACGCGATATTAGCAACGGAGCGCAGCACAGCGTGATCAGTACGTATATTCCAGCGATAATAAATAAAGGAAGTTCCTACCGGCGGGCGAGATTTTTTTCTACATGCAAATAATAAATTTGTCGAAGCAATAGAAACAGCGTAATAAGAAAGTGTGTGAAATATTCTGTAAGCATTTAGTGACTTAATTTGTTTAAAAACGGTGCTCCGTTCGAAGTGTGTTTTTGCGTAACAAATAAAAGTTTAAATTGTTTATGTATTTTTCATTTGCCTCCCCCGGCCACGATCCGTGACAGTATGTAGGTATTATGATTGTCATTTGATTTGATCGTATTATGATTATCATTTGATTTGATTGTATTATGATTGCCCAAATAAATAAAAGTTTAAAAAATTTGTCTTCCCTTTTTGTACGCGCGACATAACACGATTAAAGTTACTTAAAAATTTTCAGTCGGAAAACAAAGATACACCACTGGGGATAGTAGGATGACTTTCAAAATTTCTAGGCGCCTTGACAGTTTTCTCATTTAAAATCTCGCGATCCCGTTTTGATTTATACATCACCTTTGTGATTAATAACCTCCTGTTATCTTTTTATCTCGGAAGTATCGCAACACGGGGCAGAACTTATTTAATGAGATGCTAAAATATACGCCTATAACGTCACGAAAATTATATTAATAATGCTGTCTTCAATGCATTCATAAAAGATCATTAAATTGGGTGAAAAAAAAAAACTTCTATCACGCACCAGCATATTATCTTTTTAACAATATTTTTATATATTTTACTACTTAAGTGAACGTGACTTTAATCACTACTGTGTTAACGCCAAAGTCATAAGAATTTATAAAACATAATTTATCAAGGTATATTAAAAATGTCTTATAGAGACGAAATTATATTTTTTTATGTGAAAGTAGGTATGGAAGTTTTTTTTATTATTTTTTTTTTAGTGTTCATTGGGCTTACGACCTATCATACGGCTGTGATAACTTTACACAATGCAACGTTCATCATTTCCACCCGTGATAGAAAACCACAAATATCGATTTTATTTTATTTTATTTTCATTTATTGGTTTTCTTACGGCCATATAATTAATCAATCTTGAAAAAAAACAATAATTGATGTACAGAGTTTTGGGCCAATTACAAGAAAACACATATATACAATCGATAAAAAATAAGAAAAAACATGTCCAATAGTGAGTTTGTGTGAGTGTGTGTATTTGTGTGTTTATTTATTTATTTATTTTAAATCAAAACAATCTTAAAATTTTTCCACTGAATTAAAAATTTACTTTAACATACATTAATAGCGAATGGAGAGGGTGGAGGGGAATGTGGGACGGGAGTAGAAGGGAAGATATAATGTACAAATTAGTTTGGGTGCGGTAGTGTAGATATTGTTTGTTTTATGTTTCTTATTGTTGCGTTGAAAATGTCAATGTGGTGATAGTTTGTGTTAAATGAATTTGTGGATCTGTACATTAAGGAGTTTTGTTTTGAGTTGGTCTTACAAAAGGGGAGATGAAAAGTAGGTGAATGTCTGTTATTGCGAGTTGGGATGTGGTAAGATATTCGTTGAAGAAGTTCCGGACTAGATTGTGTGTTATTTTGAATAGCATCACCGCGTCAGTCTTTTCACGTGCATTCATATATATGCGTCATGTCGTCGAACTATATCAAAACAAACTGTTTTTCTTGCTGCTTTATAAAAACAGACTTTATAAATAATATTATACAAATGTACAATGCCACACATATTTCTTACACATTTTCTCTATCATTTGCGTGAGTAGAATTATTAAATTAGCACAATCTAACCAGTCAATAAACATATTTATTAAATATCCTCTGGAAAATTTATCGCACAAAATGATCCATAATATATTTTCTAGGATAAGTCTCCACCCTATCTTTAAAATCAAATTTGTCTTCCTACCTCGTGGGGGTGTTGAAGACCCCCCCTTTCCACCCCTAGTCTGATACCACTTCAGAATGTAAAGTTGAACACCTTTTCTGAGATGTCAGAATTTTACCTTCTTGCTGCATAACGGCTACCCAATATATCATATTTTTTGATAATTTACATATTACACCGACTGCTTTCCATAGAAATCAAACATTCAGTGCACTAAAGATCATTTTGATAGTGCTTGCATGTGCATCTGACATGTGATATGATACCGACATAAAAGAACAAGCACGCACTGTATGTTTTTAAAATGAATTTTTCGAGGGATTTTCTGTCAAGAAATCCTAAATCAAGAAGAACTTACATTCTAATACATTCCAGACCCACGGCTGGAATGATTTTAGAAACATTAGAAATCATTGTCCGTGAAATAACACTCCCTATATAAAGGGCGACGTAACCAGTTACTTTGACATAACAGTAATTTTGACAGTGATCCAAGACTATAGTCGCGAAACCATCGGCGACCGGGTGCGCGTTATATCGATCAGTGAAATAAATCAAGAGAGATTTACCAGACGTTCGATAGTGAATAAATGCGATCACAGACGTACATATATTTTAGAAGACGAGTATAAAGTGTTCCGAAGACAGTGAATAGTCTTAATTAGTGCGAATTAAAAAATAGTGCTCCAAGTAATTTTTGTCTTTTGATTTTTTTCTTTTTTTTTTTCTTTTGATTTTTGATTTTCCCATCGCCGTGACCCCGTGACAATTTAAAAGATCAACAGGGAGTTTTGGAAGATCACAGTTAATACGGAGTGACAATGTCTTTTAAGACTTAGATATTTATTTTAAGGTACCAGGGTGTTTATTTTAAGGTACCGATAGTGATGATGAAGATATAATGCATATGGACACAACATGTCCTTTTTCATGGCTATATTTATAATCGGAATGACATTTCCGAACAATAATGTTGCTACTATATATCTGTAAAATATTGCTATAAAAATATCCCATTTGGTTAGATGCGTTTTTTCACCATATAAGACGTGAACTCTGGTTATATGAATGACTTCAGGTGATTCGTAACAATAAAACATGGAGTAGAGTATCGATATTTATTTTACAATGTATTTACAGTAATTTACAGTTTTAATCTGAATGACAGAATTAAGCAAAGAAGAACGCGCGCTCGCACGCGCGAGTATTTAAACCTTTATCCCCTGACAGACATCAACGTGCATACACACATATACACTCATGATTCTGACATACTCACAGATATCGATTTTTCACAATCCTTCATAATATATAATATTGTTACTTTTCCTACCTTCCGGTATAGAATTAACCTATTTTATAAAAACAAATTACAAGATTCAAGGTGGTTTGAATTGGCAATTTATTGAAAAGGGATGAAAGGGACCAAAATCCTTTGAATCTTTACGTGTGCAACGATGGCTTGGATACTGTTGTGGACGTATACAATAGCAACAAGCGTAAGATAGACGTCTTAGAAGTGCATTACCCGAGAAAAATGTTACATATCCTTTAAACAGTGCAAGAGACAAATATCTCAATCCTAGTATAAATCTAACCACAATAGATTATGGTAGTGAACAAGAATATACCATTTTCCGACCACATTATGCGTCAACCAGCGTAGAAAACAAGACTATTCTGGGTTAAACTTTTGGCTAAAAAGTCGTAAAAGAATACTACAACGGTGGATGGATGCATAGCATTTGGAGGGCATCTGTAGGACCCAATAACAAAATGCACACTATCCATATTTTTTGTTTTTGAGATTATTGCATTTATCGTGTAATTTATTAAATGTCTATCTTACACGGAAGAAATATTTAAATGCTATCATGAAATACATAAACAAACATGATCGCTAAATTCGTTTAAAATTTTCACAAACGCGTTATGGTGTGGCTATTTATTACATCTGTTCCGCATTTTGGTACATGGAATAAAAGACATATCTCATTTGATTGAGGTCACTTTGTTGTATAAATACTGATATGGCGAAGAAAAGAACAGACATATAAAAACGTTAGCATAATACTAAAAGGTTTAATTATTTTTTGAGAATATAGTATGTTATTTTGTGCTTTACATGTGTTAGCCAACTAGAACTAGGAAATTATAATTAAGCAAAGCAGTTGCGCTCAGATACTATCTGTTTTATTCAGTCGTTTCTCTACGCCAGACTAATGCAATCGCTGGCATGCAACCCTTATATGCAGGCTAAAACTGAGCTAGTCCAAAACTTTATAAGTAGATTCCTACCTTTATTATGGGTACAAAATATTCAAAATAATTTATATCGGATATTTATGAATCATTTTTAATTGTTCGAAGAATATTTTTTCCTCTGAATGAAGACTTGAACTTTGTGGTGACATTATTATTAAAATAAAACACAAATCACTTTGTTTTCACCACTTTATTAGATTATACAATATATATTGTACTCGAAATATGTAGATTGTATAATGCAATAAAGTGGTGAAAGCAAAGGGATTTGTGTTTTATTTTAATTCATTTTTCTTAATACAAATCGGGAAAAATTATTAAAACATTGGTGAAATTTGAATAAAAACATTTCCAGACGATTTTATCATCATTTTATTTGACTAATTATACCGCAATTAGGTATTGAAATAAATAATTTTGTGTGTATTTTTTTTATTTTAGATAGGAATAATTTTAGTTGTTCAAAATGAGTTAAAAGGATTTTAAAAATACAGAGTCTTTAAGCCCAGAGGTCAATTTTAAGTCATTGCGATTAACAATGCGAACAATTAAAGACCCCATGGCAAGAAAGTTGTTAACTAAAATTCAAGTTATTTTGAGATAATTAGATATTTGCATTTAGCCTTTGCAAAATGTGTTTTATTGCTAATTCAAGATTAGTTTTCATTGATTTATGTCACTAAAATATCAAAAAAGTATTTACAAAGTAAAAAAACGCATTTATTCACAACAAAATAAAAATATACTAATTTTCCCTAAAAAATTGTAGTTCGCAACCATTTTTTCGCCTCTGGAACTCATTTTTAATAGAATAACACCTTTTTAAAATTGGTAAAACACGAACATCAAACAACCCTTCAAATGCTATCCGTTTTTACTATCCATTATCCAAAATTACAAAATACCGTGCATGTTAATTAATAATACAAACCATGGTATGTACCATTTAGAGTTATTGAAAAATAATATATAAGTAGGTACATATTATAATGAATAGTCTTCAAATAATAACAAATATACGACAGTACTGCCAGAATAAAGGTTATATTAACCATAAATATTGCAATCAAATTAACAGGCGTAACAGAATGATAGCATGAACGTGTTATTATTGAAGATAACACGTTCTTTCCATTTGTAAGTGATTTGATTTTTATTAAAAACTGTAGTTAACATGTTCATCCCTATGATTTGAACATGTTCTTATTATTTTTAAGTTCTGAACTTATTTCCAATGGAAAGAGCGTACAATATTTAGTTTAGACGGCTTATTAACTCATTTTTGACAAAAATATTAGTTAACAACTTTTTGCCGTGGGGTCTTCAATTGTTACTTTTCTCATTATGTCTATCGAGTGTATAGCGTTGATTCTTCGTGTTAACTCAGTCACCGAAAGAACATTGAAAGGGACGACTACGTAATATAGGTTAGTGCCGCCAGTTTCGATAGAAATCATAAATACTTGTAAGCCTAATTAACTTATGAAAAGCCACTTTGTTCAAGTGTTGTATTTTTGTTTTGTTCTGTTTTGAAGTATTTACTTTTTGTTTTAAGATTCAAAATGGCGTCAATTTATTTATCCAGGAAAATAATTAAAACTGCTTATGTTCCTCTTATTACTCCCTTTATATTAACTCGTGGCGTCTGCTTGCTTGCCGGCTTGCCGTCAAAAAAAACTTTGGATCGATTTTTGACCCTTTTCCCGTGATCCAATCGAGTTGAAACTTGGCAAGTAGACTCGTGGCGACGATCAAGAAGATCTATCAAATTTTCTTAAAAAAAATTAATAATTATAGTATAATTTCGGATTTTTAGAAATTTTATTGGTTTTTTCAAATTGGAATCATTAGAAAAGTTTGATTAGCAATGGCGCGGCCCGATAACGTCGCGGAATATTTTCTAAATTTTAATTACTCTGTCGGTATACATAATAGGTACTTCACTACGAATGTCGAAAATCTAAATTGACTGAAAAATGTTTTTAGAATTTAATCTTCAAAGCTTGAAGTGTCTTATCAAAGCTCAAAACATCTGACATTTTAGAAATATATTAAATTACTGTAAGTTTAGTGTTATGTTATATGTTTTAATTCGTCTTTAATTGTTGTTATATTTTACAAAGAAAGGGAGTATAATAAAAACTTGGTTACTTTTTTTTTCCTATTAGAAAATATTATATTTCTAAAATAAATATTTATAAAGCCACCACGTAGAAAATATATGAAGCCTTTTAACGTTAACACATCAGGCGTGCAAATTCGTGCTCCTTCCGGAATCAAATATTAAGCAAAATTATCAACGTCAACCCTCGCGATTCCAGCTGAATTTTTGTTATTTTGTCGCTCTTGCTTTATAATTTACACCCCCAGGGAGGCGAGGGACAGGTAATCCTTTTGTCTAACACTTTCAAAATTTGAAAGACATTTTATTCCGAGACTTTTCCGCGAGTTTTCGCAAAAAAGTTAACGTCGCATTGTTTGTTGGACTTTTCCCAATCACGTTAAAAAAGCACTCCGAGATAATTAAATATGTAGGTCCTGTTTACATTTTCACAAAGAGTCGCGTTTTTCCGAGTAGCTTTTACGGACTTATACGTTCTTATTCTAAATCGATGTCTTATTGTGTCGGGCGGAAAATGTACGCTACTAACATTTGTTTTAATTCAACCAAGAATGGTTGGTAGTTTGGGTCGTA
>JADDOH010009315.1:0-73701 GCA_016648135.1 Agrypnia vestita
AAGTTAACGTTTTCTATCAAGGTTTTACAGCATTCAAGCATGGAAATCCTTCCAAAGACAAAGGGAACCTTTTTGTTGGTTTAAGTAGTTTGCGCCAAATGAGGTTAGGTGGTCGGTTTATTGACGACCCCGAGCAACAAGGAGGACCCCGCCTTTAAGGGGCCCTGCAGGGGCTTGTGCGGGTTCCACGCCCAAGTGCCGGCAATCATCCACCCCTCAGCCAGCTAGGCTAACATAAACCAGATATCCCCAATCTTTAGTTAGATCTCCCCATTCTGTCCTGTACTCGTCATTCTGAAGCCACTTATTAAGCTGAATATACCGAGGTACTCGATTCATAAAGAGTTAGTTGTAGACCGAGTGTAATGATTGCGCAATACCTACGCAATACAGTAATTATTATAATGCTACTAAGTAATTCATATAGGACTCCGTGTATTCAATTTTCAGCATAAACGGTATGAAATTCGCTTTGCATAAAAATACATCCGTTTGGAAGGAATTCTCGTACGATTTGAACCAATATCACACAAGCAATCGTGATATTTAATTACACAATTATTCCGAACTCAAATATTCCCAAAATAAATACATTTCGATAGTGAAAATAATTAACCGTAATAGATAATATAAATATGTTCCTTAGCTGTTACACAGTGGCGGTATGATCCTCTCTGGTACTGATGATTGGTAGATTCCTCCATACGTCCGGGCAGCAACTCCATCCGCAAATGATGTTCTGGAACTCAGGGCTCCGTCGGTAGTCTGTTGGGCAGCGCTCCCGCTCGCAAGTCTGGTCTCGAACTGAAGGGCTGAGTATATCGTTTTCGCTCCTTTTATAGTAATGATTTCACCATACCTCTGAAATCCACGCTAGTGCAGTGACTCATCCTATGCGCGATGACCTCACCGCCGGCGCTCGCCATTGGCCGGATTCAGTCACCAGGACGGTCGCCTCCGGCTCAACCCGTCGAAAGGTAACGCGTGCCTGTGATTGGTCCGTTTCGTTAAAATAAGAGTAAAGCACTCGCTACACGCGAGACTTGCTGTTCCGTTTCATAAATAATAAAGGCTCGTTCGCACCTACTCACAAGGTCGAGTCTATTAGGATTGGCAAACAATATTAATTTAACACAGAATTATATCTATGGTATAATAAAAAACCTAAGAAATATTACTTGTATAGCCGAATATTCAATATTTTGTTAGCCTCTTGTAATACATGGAATCTTGAGAAGAAGTATATCAGGCTTTTACTTTTAAACGATTCAAACCAGAAGAAATATATTTTTGATGTCCATACTTGGCTTTTTGAATATTATTATTTTAAGATTTTCTAAATTTATTAAATCTATCTCTATGTCGACCATCACAAGCTAAGCAAGAAAATAAATGAGTTTCACTTGAAAAAGTTCCAAAAATTTGAATCAAAAATTTTTGGATTTTTTTTATACTTTTTGAAGAAAAAAAATTTTTTCCAGCAGAGCGTCTGTCATCAACAAGTCGAGTATTAATACAAGTCGAATGAAATGATAAAAAACTTGCAAAAAAAATAAAATTTATATTTTTTAAGGTTTTTATCATTTAATTCTACTTATATTAAAGGAAATGAATTTTTCGTAATTGTTTTAAGTTATTGTAATGATAGTTCAACTTCAAAAAATAGGTCAGAAATATTGAAAAAAACTGCAAATTTTGAAATAACATATCTCCATAACTATCGATATTAGTTCATGGTTGCTTAAACATTTTCAACCTATTATTAAGGCAGAAATCCACCTGTAAAGTTTTTTTCTAATAGCTATGAGACACCCTGTATTGACGGTTTTGCCCATTCTCACAGACCAAAAAGTGAGTAGGTACTGAAATCTACCCTTTACTCAAAATAAAACCATTTCAATGAATAAATCAATAAAAAAAATGGATAAATTTCTGCTATTTTGACCAAAAAAATTTACAAGTTTTAGAGATACCTTCAATTTTTCTAAAAATGTTGACTGTGTTTCTAATACTACAATTTTTCTAATTTATTTTAGTATATCCGATAATATTACTACTGTATTTATAATGGTTTGTGAGAAATAGTTATTTATATATTTAATTAGGGTACTTTTTTTATTTTACTTCCACATTTAATATTCTGCTTATTTGTCTGGAGGTTAAGACACTTGCTTCGTGATCCAGTGGTCGCGGGTTCGAGCCTTGTTCTAGACCTGAAAGTCAGTCCTGTTTTTCACAGTAAAGGAGTTTATAATATACATAATAAAAATATTGATGTGTCGCGTACTCCGTCTATGCATCTCAATATTTTAATTTAAAAAAACGAGCGGACCAGTAGTCGCATATTATGTGTAATATTTGACATCTCACAATTAAAAATATCAATTGAGCTGCAACAGAAATTAACATAAAAATTTTAAAAAGCTAATACCTGTATATTTATTAATTAGTAAATACAAGTAAAGAAAATTTATGTGCATTTCTTTATTATTGAATTTTGCCGCACTAGGTAGGTACCGTATTTTTATTTTAAAATGTGTTTGGTCAATTATATATTTTTATTTATTTTCATAAATGTATGTGCATTTATTTATTATTGAATTTTGCCACACTAGATAGGTACCGTATATTTACACACGCATTTTTATTTTAAAATGTGTTTGGTCAATTATATGTTTTTATTTATTTTCATAGATGGCGTTAGTGTGCCGCCATAGACATTGTATGAAAACTTTGAATAAACATTTAAAAATAATCACATATCTTCTGTGTATAGTTTTTTGGGATATTCTGCTGTGTGTATATGACCTCTCTGGCCAACGTTTCGGATCCATCATCAGGGCTGATGTGATGAGTGAGTGTTAAGTGCAGATTAAGTATTGCCTTGCAATACCGTACCGAAGTCAGGGTGTCTCCAAGTTTGTGTTATGTTAAATATTGGATTGCAGTACCGTGTCGAAAGCAAGGTGTGTGTCTTGATGTAGTGTGTTATGTATCTACTAACGTATGTCGGACTGTGCGGATCGTCGATTTGATTTATCCTGCAGCGCCGGATACCACGATGTTCTTAACTTAAGACCGTCATCCCTATTAATGTTTACCGGGTGCTTGTATATTTCAATTGCTTCTTTGACCAGGCGCGTGTGGTGACTTTTGGGCTTTCCTAAGATTTTCGGCTCAAATGAAAAATGGTGGCCGTATCTAGAAAGTGCTCAGCCAATGTCGATTTTATGCTCATCAACCCTCTTTGAAATTGTGCGTGCTGTTTGTCCCACATACACTTTGTCGCAATTTTGACAGTCGAGCCTGTAAACACCGTCGGTCTCAAGGGGATCCCGATCCTTCGCTGGTCTTAAGAGGTCCTTAAAAATATAAGGAATGAGTGTAAAACTGACCTTATCATAATTAATAGAATGAAAACAGGGTCTCTCACATGTTTTGGGCATGTTGAGCAAATGAATGAGGAAAGAATGCTAAGAAATATATATAATGCAAGTGTTGATGGCGCCAGAAAGAGAGGACGACCGCGGAAGACGTGGCGTGACCTGATTAACCAGATACAGTAAGATAACCGTTACAAGCCTCAACAACCGGCGAGCTTACATGCGAAGATGTATGAATGTGGATGAGGCGAGAGTTTTATGTCAGGACAGAAGAGTGTGGCGCACTATTCTCTCTGCCTACCCCCACGGGGAAACGGCGTGATGATAAATAAGTAAGTAAGTTGTAGTTTGAAGTTTTTCACTTGCGCGATTTTATGTACTATTTTATTAGAAATATGCGTGCGTATATAATAAGTTATATTTTTGACCGGCGTACAAAAAAGGAGTATTATTTGTATGTATTTTTACTAGATTACTGGCATTTAGTAGTATTCGGTGCAATGAATCTAAATATGCAAAAGCTGCTGGTTTATGAAACACTTCATTTTTAATTAAATGTTGTTCTGTTAAATACTGCCTTTAAAAGTTAATTCAAAGTGTGTATTGTGTTACAAAAATGTTTATAAAATTATTTCCACCTTTTGATCACGGAAACTGTAATAGGTTTGCTTACAAAAAACATTTGAGTTGACTTTCGTACAAAAAAACATCGCTTTGATATTCATAAAATTATTTTACCCTTTTAATGTGAAATTTAACAACATTTGTATTCAATCCTTAGATCTTTTGAACGTGCCCTATCGAGAATCTTAATTGTATTTTTTATTTAAATGAGATCCACTTTAAAATCCGAGTTAATCCGTTTACAGTTAGCTTCCAAGCAAAGTTCGCATTGAAAGAATGCCAATACAAATGCACAAAAATAAACATTATGCTTTTTACAATGGCTGATACCTTTACACTTCATCGCTGTTCCATTCCATTAATTAAAACTTTGTACATTTTCCCGCCATCTCGTTCAGGCGACAGGAAAAAAACGCATTTATTTGGTCCGTGGAAATAAACCAGTTTTGGTTTTATGTTCCCCGGATAGGTAATGGGCACTTCGATATAAAACAACTCTACAATTCGGTAAACGGTTATGGGAAAATATTTGAGTAATAATTTTCTCATGGTTTATTCTTAAAATATTACTATGTATTTATTACTTTTTAATACTTTTTTAACAACATAAAATATTTACACCTATTTATTATAGGTGTAAATATATGTTATTAAAATGTGTTTTGTGATGTATTTCGCTTCTGTAATTGGGCCGCCTGGCCTGTTGAAGCGTAAAAAAAACTATTCGAAGAAGAAATTAGTAGGTGTGTTTGAAATAAACTAATTTCTACCAACTTTTTTAATAATATTAGCACATATTGTGTGTAATATTAGGTCCTTACATATGAAATTGGCGTTTTACCGTACTGGCAAATTTGATCTCAAATATCATCTCTTTGGTTAGGAATTCCAAATCCAAATTTATACATCTATTTACTCATGTATTTGTGTTTGAAAATTATAATTCATTTGTTTTTTCCTTAATTGTTTTTTTCTTTGCGTCACTCAGTTTACAAAATGAAAAACTTGAAATATCGCGTTATTTACGAGTACAAGTTCCACCGTGGCACCAGTGCTGCAGAAACGGCTCGAAGGATTAATGATGTGTATGGCGACGGTGCCGCAAAAGAAAACACAGTGCGTTTTTGGTTCCAACGTTTTCGTTCTGGAAATTTCGACCTGCAGAACAAGCCCCGTGGACGGCCGGAGACCAAAGTTGATAATGAAGAATTGAAGGCTATTGTGGAAGCGGATCCATCGCAAACCACATCCGAGTTAGCTGCAGGCTGCGGTGTTAGTGATAAAACTGTTTTAATCCACTTGAAGCAAATTGGTAAGGTGAAAAAGCTTGAAAGGTGGGTACCTCACGAATTGAGTGAAGCAAATCAACAAACGCGCGTTGACTGCTGCGTTGCATTACTCAACCGGCACAATAATGAAGGGATTTTAAATCGAATCATTACCTGTGATGAAAAGTGGATCCTGTACGATAATCGGAAGTGCTCATCGTAACCCTGCCGAACCAGCCAAACCATGCCCCATGCTAAATTGTCTCTAAAAAAGTTACTTGAGAGCGTTTGGTGGACTAGTGCTGGTGTCGTTCACTACAGCTTTCTTAAATCTGGACAGACGATTACGGCAGATGTCTATTGTCAGCAACTGCAAACCATGATGGAAAAGCTAGCTGCTAAACAACCCAAGCTTGTTAATCGCTCTAGGCCACTGCTGCTTCATGATAACGCTAGACCACACACTGCACAACAGACGGCTACCAAATTAGAGGAGCTTCAATTGGAATGTCTAAGACATCCACCGTACTCTCCGGACCTTGCCCCAACAGATTACCATTTTTTTCGAAATTTGGATAACTTCTTGCAAAGGAAAAAATTCAACTCCGATGGGGCAGTCCAAACCGCCTTCAAAGATTTTATTGATTCCCGTCCGAATGTTTTTTTTAGTAAAGGGATCGATGAACTACCTATGAGATGGCAAAAGTGCATAGATAGCAATGGTACATACTTTGATTAAATAAATATATTATAATAAAAAAAAAATCGGCTTTATGTTCCTCCCATACTAAACGCCAATTTCATATGTAAGGACCTAATATAAAGCATTAACTTTGTGGTTTGACATTACAACAGAATGTTAGTTAAATTAGTAAAAACCACTACCAGATTTTAGGTCTGCCGGTTTCGAGACGAACCCGTCACTTTGTCAGGACAAACACTACCCTAGTATATATATAATAATACTTTTACATGTAATGTTATAAGAACACAGTTACTGGACTTTGTCCCCGGAGGTATGATTAATTATTTTCGATAAACTATAGAAGTCTCGCAGAGACGAAGATATGTATTTATATATGTGAAACGTGTATGAATGTCCCTCATACTGGTTGTGAGCCCTGGGCCATCATGTGGGGGGGTCTTTCACATACGTTTGTCATAAATAGCTTCATTTTTGTGAGACTCCTATAATTTATCTTAATAAATTAATCATCCCCTGGAGACAAAATCCATTTACTGTGTTCTTAGAACATTACATATACAAATATTATTAGATTACAATTAAATTACTTTTGTGATTTAGATGATATAATATATAATTTTTTTATTTTCTTTCAGCTGTTCAGCACCAGGCTGACACAGAAACATCATTGACGTAATTCGATTCGGCTTAAAAAACCGTAGAAAACCCTCAGATGTCTAAATATGTAAACGTTTTAATGGTCAACCCTGTATTTATGACATTACACTGATTTGTATGTGTGTGCTATTAACAAACACTACAAAACCATGTCCCATCCCAAGTTCAAAGTTTCTAGCGCTGGAAGGAGGTCTCGGAATGAAATTTTAACGATGTCGGAAAATGCACTTTGATTTTGCCTAGCTGAATTTCAAAAGCAATTACACTAGAAGTTTTAATTAAGATTCTGCAAAGCGACTCTTGTTACAAATAACAAATAAAATAATAACCCATCGACTCTAAATATGTACGGAAATGAAGCACTGAATTGACGAAAAAATAATAAAAGTATTGTAACGAGATGGTGATAGTGATTATGTACATAATTCTTCATAGTATATCGAAGGCCATAGACGTCTCTAAGGCCTTCTTGGAGACACAACCACACTCTGATATTATCAATTACATTTGGGAAATGTTAACAAACATTTGAAACCTTATAGTAAACATTAGAAAATAAAATAATATTCTCGGGTGTTTGAAAACCAGAGTATTGCGTATATAAAGCGGCACAGACAGCTGCGCAAGAGTTTGTTTTGATTTTTCTATCGGTGTGATGTTAGCCGCGGGAAGATGACCGGGGGAGAAAAAGTAGTCGAAAAAAAGCGATAAATATTAAGCGAAATAATAAAATGGAATGTTCTAGCAAGTGATAAATAAATTGTTACCCAGCGATAATAAAGTGTTTATAACTAACTAAATAACTATCATGCCGTTTCCCCACAGGGGTAGGCAGAGAGGATTGAACGCCACACTCTTCTATCTTGGCACACCACTTTTGCTTCGGCCACATTCATACATGTTCTACGGTTGTTGCAGCTTTTACCAGGGCCATCCTCACATACTTGTACTATCTGATCGTGCCAGGTTTTTCGCGGACGCCCTCTATTCCTCGCCAACACTCGCCTCATATATTTTCTTAACCATCCTTTCCTCGTTCACACGTTCCACATGACCAAACCATCTCAGCACTCCTTTCTTTATTCTATAGTGTTTATAAACAGGTGATAAATGTCGAATCAGTGTGAATGCAAGTGTATTAATTAATTCGTGTTCAGTTACTTTGTCAAATTTAATGAAATTATTAATCACTAAATAAGAATACAGAAGGCAGAAAACCAAGGGGCCGTCCTAGGAGGAGCTGGCGGAAACAGTTGGAGGACTGCTGCAACTTAATTGGGTGACGTGGAGAGCAAAACCCAAGATAGGAAAAGTTGGAACATTCTATGCGGTGCAGGGACCCTGACACGTTAGGGTAAGGGGTAGAAGAAGAAGAAGAATCACTAAATGATTAATCGCTAATTAATTTCCAGTGTTTTCATTTACCTCCCGCAGCCACGTATGACAGTAAATTAAATGTGATCCTTTAAGCGTACCGTAGTCCATTGAAATTGGCGTTGGTGTGTCATACCGAGGATTCCGGGATAGATTCCCGTTGAATTTACAAGACAAACCGGGCGTTTCTTAGCTTTTAGAAAAAAAAATCAGGAAAGTCTTCAGTCAATTTTGAATAGAAAATATTTTTTATGCTTTGGGTGAAATGTCAACGATTACGGAAATAATTAAAATCAAAATTTGCGTATTTTTTACTCCCTTTAAATATTAACTCGTGGCGTCTGTCTGTTTGTTTGACGCAAAAACTTTGGATCGAATTATAACCCTTTTCCCGTGATCCAATCGAGCTAAAACTTTGCAAGCAGACTCGTGGCAACGATCAAGAAGATCTATCAAATTTTATTTAAAAAAAAATTGCAGTATGATTTTGGATTTTTCAAATTTTTAATGGTTTTTTCATACAACTCAGTAAGTTATATGAAAATACTCCGACGCATCTGGTAGCCACAAAACCCGAAAATGAGAAAGGGAGTATTGTAAAAACTTGGTTTTATGGGTTAGTTTTTTATATTTCTGACGTTATATTTTTTACAATAAGTAATTTATATAAAATATTGGAAATTCATTTGCTTCGATACAACGGGAGCATGATTAGATAGACCAAATATTGCAGAACGACCTTTTTAAATATTCAAGAATTGAAGAACGTATATGAGGAGATGATTATACACCAAAAAAACACTATTTTTTTATTGAAATATAATTTTTTCAGTTATAAAAACAAATCCAAGGATATTAATCATTAATTATTTCCAGTATTTATCAAATGATTAGTCGAAACTCTGTATCTGAAATTACTACATTTCAGGTAACGAGTTTGAAAAGTTTGAACGAACGATAATTGAGTTGTTAAATCGAACGAATTATTATTTGCTCTTGATTATTTAGAGGTCAACCGGAGTAATACCTGTTAACAGATTTTTCACTTTTATCACTAATTTGTAGATTTATGGAACGCTCAATATTGAATACTCCAAAAATATTCAAAAGACGACGCGTCGATAGTAAGTCTTTGCCTGAAGTTTATTTCGCAACGACATTAGTTTTGTCTGAAAAAATCTTATCATTTTTATTTTCATTTTCATTTTCGGTTAATTTATTTTTTATGTAACATTAAAATATATAAACAACAAAAAAAAATTAAAGATATATAAAATCATTCATATCAAAGGTGTAAGAGAATCCTGCTTCGGAAAAACTTTTCAGAGATTTCGGAATAGATCAATGTCCAGAGTGATATAGTTAACATAGCGGTATCTCTTCCAACAGGCATTACCATTGGCAGGTCAGTCCTGTATATTGGAATGTGAAACAATCTATGCTGACGCTGTCTAAGGTAATTTATCATGAACATACAAACCAATGTTCTGCATAATTTCAGGGTTATTGATCAAAACATGCAACAATCGATGAAAATACGTAATCGAATACATATGTATTCTTTCTAGTCTCTAAACTATTGTAGCCATGCATACCCTGGAAAAATTGTTGGGTAAAGCCAAGAATAATGCCCGTTCTCTCTCATGTAGAAATATCTAAAAAACTTTTTTGTACTTTCTCTACTACAAAAGAATACTTAAGCTTATGTGGCCCCCAAATCATGAGCTTTGGAGCTTTGAAATATTTGTAAGACAGTTCTGAATACAAGTACGTCACATTGTTTGTTCGTAAACAAATGTTATTGTAAAAATGTAAATGCCAAAATATTTTTCGAACAAAATTGTTGTAAGAATGTTTTTAGGTTTTCATGGCCACTCAGAATCTTCTGGTTAAGGTCTTCTGGGGTATTATGCCGTGTTATTGAGACTTTCCTGGCCGACGTTTCGGATCCCATTCCAGGGTCTATCATCAGGGCTGATGCGATTCCCAATACATCAGCACTGACGATGATGACCCTGCAATTGGATCTGAAACGTCGGCCAGAAAAGTCGTAATAGCACGGCATAATACCCCAGAAGACCCAAACCAGGAAAAAATTATTGTAAATAGTCATGTATATACCTAAATATAAAACCAGAAAGAGAAAAGGAATAAGATTTCCATAAAAGGAACAAGTTTATACACAAAATTTTCTAATGAACAGAGATGTAAAAGTGAATGAATTGCTAATGAATTGCTATAATTATTCTACAAATTATATATTCTTTTAGATTATAGAATGTTTTTATAATATAGTATATATAATAATAAAAGATTGTAAAAGAATTTTTATATTATAGATGTGTTAGAGATTACGCAAATATACATATGTATTATTAATAAGTACGTAGATAGTGTAGTAAAAAAAATATACCATAAAATTTATGGTATTATTAGTTCAAATACGACATGTTATATTAACTAACTTAATTTTTATATATTTAAAAATGTTCTAATATATGTAAATATTCTATAATTTACAAAAATACATTTCAATAGTTTACGTGAAAGATAAAGTATTATTGATGGATTTGGTGTTAACATTGTAGAGATTATTCACGATGACCATTAAATTAGATAAAACGTAAACCTTGTTACTTCTACGTGACTTTAATAATATTTTTATAATTTCCACATAAGTTTCATGAAATTCTGTTTCTCTCCTAAGTTAAATAGTGAAAAATATAAAAATATTATCAAACTTACGTAAATGTAACAAGGTTAATGTTTTTCGTAATTAAATGAACGAAAAATTAATGAAAACCTTGTTCAACTAGTAGTTGTTTACAGCCATCAAACAATTCTGTTTCGAATTTTGAAATGAACTGGAATATTGTATCTAGAATTACTAATGTAACAGAGGTCAAACGTCGAGTCCGTCAATATAGAAATCCTCGTTAAAACCGTCTACCACGGACACACACCCAAAATCAAATGAGAGATCGGTTTCATGGGCCCAGGCTGCTTCGCCGACTGACAGTTGATGAGGATGAAGCATTTGAAATTTAAGCAACGTTCATTTTATCGCTTCAGAACTTCTAGAAATGTTTTCTCTGGTGAAATGAATGATCTCTAAATAACTAATAATTATTATTTTCTAGGATTAGGCACATTCTACACTTCAAGGTTTGTACATTCTGATTACACATAATTATCTTACTTCTCTGAGATTGCGTGGTGCGTGTCATTGGTACATGATTCCGTAACTTATTCATTGTTATCTTAAAAGCTTTTATGTATCTACTGAATTGCACCACTACATAATTTTTTTTATAAATATGATCCATTTTTACTCCCTTTATATTAACTAGTGGCGTCTGCTTGTCTTCTTGTCTGACGAAAAAATTTTGGATCCATTTTAAATCCCTTTCCCGTGATCCGATCGAGTTGAAACTTTGCAAGCAGCTTGTGGCGACGATCAAGAAGATCTATCAAATTTTCGTTAAAAAAAATTAATAATTATAGTATAATTTCGGATTTTTAGAAATTTCATTGGTTTTTTCAAATTGGAATCATTAGAAAAGTTTGATTAGCAACAGCGGCCCGATAACGTCGCGGAATATTTTCTAAATTTAAATTACTCCGTCGATATGCATAATAGGTACACTTCACTACGAATGTCGAAAATCTAAATTGACTGACAAATGTTTTTAGAATTTAATCTTCAAAGCATGAAATGTCTTATCAAATCTCAAAACATCTGAAATATTAGAAATATATTAAATTACTGTAAGTTTAGTGTTATGTTATAAGTTTTAATTCGTCTTTAATTGTTGTTATATTTTACAAAGAAAGCGAGTATAATAAAAACTTGGTTTTTATTGGTTACTTTTTTAAATTAACTATTTCATTTCTTTTAACTCGTGGCGTCTGCTTGCTTGACGAAAAAACTTTGGATCAATTTTTAACCCTTTTTCCGTGATTCAATCGAGCTGAAACTTTGCAAGTAGACTCGTGGCGATGATCAAGAAGACCAATCAAATTTTCGTTAAAACAAACGTATAGTATAATTTTGGATTTTTCAAATTTTTAATGGTTTTTTCATACAATTGAGTAAGTTGGATGGAGATTCCGAAGCATATGGTAGACACTAAACCCGAAAATGAGAAAGGGGGTATTGTAAAAACTTGGTTTTTATGGGTTACTTTTTTGTATAATTTAGTTTTTCATTTTAACAAGAATTCCGTATTTAAAATATATGTAACCCGATGGAAAAATTTTAAAATGATATATTTCCAAACGAAAATGCGATGAAAACTCATGAGAGTACTCGTATATGAGAAAAAATTGTGAAATTTGCTCACTCTGCCGGACGATCGCCTTAAGAATACATTCATTTATTAGAGAATTCATTTATGAAAGAATAATTACTTAAACTGTGGTAAGAATTTATAATTTTATACTTAATGTTACATTGACCTAATCGTTTTATTCAAAGGGCGGGGTACTTTGATCAGATCTGTGGTCTATTTTAATTTTAAATTTCAAACATACTGAAATGATGTTGCCAAAAGGTACTTTTTCTGAATTTTTTTACTCCCTTTATATTAACTCGTGGCGTCTGCTTGCTTGACAAAAAAAACTTTGGATCGATTTTTAACCCTTTTCCCGTGATCCAATCGAGTTGAAACTTTGCAATCAGACTCGTGGCGACGATCAAAAAGATCTATCAAATTTTCGTTAAAAAATAATAATAATTATAGTATGATTTTTCAAATTTTTAATGTTTTCAAATTGGAATCATTACAAAAGCTACCAACGGTGGCCCAATAACGTCACGGAATATTTAAAATTTGTATTACTCTGTCAGTAGGTATAATAGGTACTTCACTACGAATTTAGAAAATTTATGACAATTGGTTCACAGAGGACAGCACGTTTCGGTTTTTTGGGAAGAAATGAAATAATAAAGAGATATTTTTAGAGATTTCTGACATAGATATTTGTCTAGACATGTTTCATTTTCAGTCAATCAATTATTTAATTACATGATGATAAACTTAATTAACAAAGAAAGGGAGTAAAATAAAAACCTGGTTTTTATGGGTTAGTTTTTTAAACAGTGTTTCTCAAATCCTGTTTTGTCTCACGGAGGGTTGAGAGTTTCACACTTTTAGGCCTACCTCTTCACTAAACTTAGTCTCCTGGCAATTGTTAATCGGTTCTTAAACCCTTCCTTTAGCCGAATTAGAGGTTAAACTCAGAGTTTGGTGACTACAAGTTGTCTAAGTTGAATTTGTTCGGGATACAAATCTCTTGAAGGTACAGAGGGACTACGTTATATATCACCTTGTGGATCAACCAACACAATTACACTATTTTAAAGAAACGAAGCCAATATAATACGATGCTTGTTATGTTAGTATATAACCACTTAATAAGATTTTAAGTCTACTGGTTTACAGACGTACCCGTCTCTTCGTCAGGACAATCAACACACAAGCATGTAAATACTACTACACACAACAACCACACTGATAACTTTCCAACATATTCACTTGCGTCTTCTTCAAATGTAGCAAATTTATTTTTTGGTAACATAATTATAATTAATATAAATTAACTTTGTTTAAACCACTTATTTATTGAAAAAAATCAACATGTTTCAAAGCCAATGGCTTCTTCATCAGGAAAACAAAAATAACATTTAAAAATCGAAGTATAGATCAAAATATTAAAAAGTTATATATGGAAAATAATAATATAAAGTACCTAATTAATATGAAAATAAATTTAAAAGATAACTATTTGCAAAAAGGACCTGATTATTTATAATATTCAATTTACTATTTACACTCTTTCTTATTTCCAAAATTTCTAATTTATCAGATTGTGATTCTGTATAATTTGTATGTAAAATTTGTAAACCCTTATTAATATCAAAAGAAAGACCCGTAGCCAAAAGATGGTTAGAAAATTCAGAATAATTATTACTATTTAAACACCTTAAAAAAAAATTTTTACTGAATTGTTTTTCAATTTTTTTTTCAAAATAATTTTAGAAATATTTTATAAAAAATGTTCTAAAAATTATATTAAAAATGTTTAAAAAATTTTCGAAACAAAAAATTTCGAAAAAAAAAAATTTTAAACATTTAAAATATTTTTCAATATTCCCAATATTTTTAAATATTTCAAAATTAAAATTATTCGCGAAAAATTCGAAAACCAATTTTCAAAAAAAGAAAAACACAAAAATATATTTTTTCGAAAAAAAAATTAAGAAATTTTCAGTGGTTTTTAAATGTGTATTTTTGTGTTTAGAGTAGTATTACCGTACGTTTGTCTAAAATTAATATGCTTTTGATAAAAGATTTCTCAAGCAAGCTTTAAAAATCAGTTATCAAATAGGAAATTAGAATTCTTTGCCATATTGCAAGTATCATACTGGATTCTCGTTAAGTTAAATGATTTTCAAAGCTGAAAAATATTTCATGGCTATATATCACCTACCGTTGGTCGTGAAGCCAATTGTTAATTATTTAAAATAAATGTAAATAATTTTTTTATCTTTTTTCAAATCTTTGTTTACTTGCGTAAGTACGAATTTTATACTTTTTAATGTGTCTCGTATTTATATACAAACGTGAAATTATCAGGCATGTTTTGTTTATCGTTTTTTAAATGAATTTATAGAGTTCTTTATTTAGACCTACATAACTTTAAATATATTTGCGTAGATACGCGTCAGTCGAAATGAATCGTTTTTTGGGGTTGAATTTAAACAATTTCACCCCTAAATTCCTGTTTGAGTAACGAAAGCGTGCCGGGTAGTGGAGTGCAGGGAGGTTTTCCTTTGAAGTGGTTTATCCTGATGGTCGGGACGAGCGAACTTGGCGTGAAAACATCGTTAATGTGGACAGTGGCGCAACGAGGGGGGACAACAATTTAAGAAAATGTTTTTGAAAAATATTTTTACCCTTGTTGTGGTCTGTTATGTGAAATTGAGAATCAAAGCTCAACCAGGAACATTTATTTTACTTGAGTAATTTAATAAAAATTCAGAATACTTTAAGTAAGTTCACATATATCAAGAATACAATACTGGATTTTATCCAAAGAGGGAACGTCATTAAACAATCGTCTGGTTTCTGTCTTCTGGGGTATTATGCCATTTTTTAATGACCTTTCTCGCCAACGATTCGGATCACATTGCTGAGTCCATAATCAGGGATAATCAGCCATGGCAACGGGTCGTAAAAACACGGCACAATACCCCAGAAGATATAAACCAGAAGACTGTGAGTGGCCGTAGAAACCTAAGAATATTCTTATCATTAAACAAAATATATTAAAGATATGTCATGGAGACGAAGCTATTTATATGGGAAAGTAGGTATGGAAGTTTATTGGGTGTTTATAGAGCTTACGACTTGTACTGCTGGCTTAAGTGATCACTTTACACAATGTTACGTTCACCAATTTCACCCATGATCGCATCTTTCAAATTTTTGTAAGTTGTAAATGTGTTAACTTTGCACAACTTTATATTCAAGAACACATTCTTATTACGAAGTTGCAATTTTTTCAGAACAAAGTTCTGTAAAATTTAAAACCAAATAAATTAATCAATTAGAAAGGCATACAGAAAAATCTCCTCCTTTCCGGAGCAGGCGCGTTATCAAAAAGGAGGAGATCCGTGGTTTGAATCCCGGTAGCAGCCAAATATTTTTTCGTGGTTTTGATTTTTCTGTATGTCTTTCTAATTGATAAATTTATTTGGTTTTGCACAACTTTATTCATTTGTGTTGTATTTAACTACCACCATATATGGTTGAAATTTGTCACCCCATAAACCAGTAAAAATATCGTCATTGGTAATGATAATAGACTTTCATACCTATTTTCCCGTATACTGGCATCGTCTCTATGTGATGCCTATAATATTAGGTCCTTACATATGAAATTGACGTTTTGCCGTACTGGCAAATTTGATCTCAAATATCTTCTCTTTGGTTAGGAATTCCAAATCCAAATTTATACAGCTAAAAAAGCTTGAAAGGTGGGTACCTCACGAATTGAGTGAAGCAAATCAACAAACGCACGTTGACTGCTGCGTTGCATTACTCAACCGGCACAATAATGAAGGGATTTTAAATCGAATCATTAACTGTGATGAAAAGTGGATCCTGTACGATAATCGGAAGCGCTCATCGCAATGGCTGAACCCTGCCTAACCAGCCAAACCATGCCCCAAGCGAAAATTGACTCCAAAAAAGTTACTTGTGAGCGTTTGGTGGACTAGTGCTGGTGACGTTCACTACAGCTTTCTTAAATCTGGCCAGACGTTTACGACAGATGCCTATTGTCAGCAACTGCAAACCATGATGGAAAGGCTAGCTGCTAAACAACCGAGGCTGGTTAATCGCTCTAGGCCACTGCTGCTTCATGATAACGCTAGACCACACACTGCACAACAGACGGCTACCAAATTAGAGGAGCTTCAATTGGAATGTCTAAGACATCCACCGTACTCTCCGGACCTTGCCCCAACAGATTACCATTTTTTTCGAAATTTGGATAACTTCTTGTAAAGGAAAAAAATCAACTCCGATGGGGCAGTCCAAACCGCCTTCAAAGATTTTATTGATTCCCGTCCGAATGGTTTTTTTAGTAAAGGGATCGATGAACTACCTATGAGATGGCAAAAGTGCATAGATAGCAATGGTACATACTTTGATTAAATAAATATATTATAATAAAAAAAAATCGGCTTTATGTTCCTCCCATACTAAACGCCAATTTCATATGTAAGGACCTAATATATCTTGTAAAAAAAAAATTTCCATTACTCTCAACATGGACCTGCTCATTTTTATAAAAAAGTGAATTTTCCTTACATTACAACTCGATTCTACTCATGGCACTGTACACAAATGTACACACGGTAAATATAATCTGTTGTAAATAGTACCTATATACATAGATTTGTTTACTATAATTTTTTTATGGATACGAAATGAAATAATATAAACCATCTCTTAATACTAATAATGATTCAATTGATTTCTTCATCAGTTGAAACCAGTAGGTGAAGAAAATAAATTTTGTTTAAATTTCAAAAATTCGTTTTATTGTACATATATAATTAATAAACATCAAGAAATTTAGGAAAGTTTTACAAATAATTTAAAAATAATTAGTATTGAAAATTTCTTAATTCACTTTTATTCCGTTTAACATTCCCACAAAATCGTCGCTTATTTAGAGAAAAAAATAAAAATATAAAGCACAAAAAATATTATTTTGATATTTCTAGTCAAAAGTCAGAGTTCTATTTTTACGATACTTTTATCACCAATAGCTAAAATTTCCATTATTTATATCTAATTGTTTATTTTTAAAATTAATTTTGTAAAACGAAGAATAGTTTTAAAACCGCGTCCACATTTGTAAAAAAATTATTGTTATCAAGTAAAATTCTAAAATGCTAATAAAAAAATCCAAGTACGGCATAAAACAATGTATATTTCGCGGTATACACGTATGTACGAAACAAGCGTAGAACGAAGGTCAAGCGTTTTCTTGCATCACTGTCAGGCGTGAAGCAGTCGTATAACTTTGTTTCTTTCTCGCACATGTATTTGTACACGACGTTTATTCGCTTTTGTGATAGTAGTGTATTTTCCTTAGTGACATTATTAAAACGAAAATAACGTATTTTGCTCTTTAAATTGGATTCAGTAACTATAACAATTTATTATCATGGTCGCTCGAATTCACATTTCTCGCCATTTATCACAAGTATTGCGCTGCGGAGTATGAACTACCGATAAACCGATATGATTATTTGTGTTATATTCACTTCATACAAATTAAATATAAGTTGTAGTACTTTATTTAAAACACATTTAAAAACAATAAGACTCCTTAAAAATATTAATTTTAATTTTAACACCTATGGATATTACGATAATTAAACGTTCGAAGAATATTTTTTCTTCTGAATGAAGGTTTGAACTTGTGGTGACATTTTTATTTAAATAAAACACAAATCACTTTATTTTCACCACTGTATTAGGTAAAATATCTAAACAATGTTCTATTCTTCAGGATTATTTGTGTACTAAAATTGAAAAAGATAAACTATATAAGTGTGTTACGATCTCGAATCCCGAAAATTTTGTTTTTAAAACTATTTAATAATAAATTAAAGATGTTATTGCGCTTTTTTTTGTAATCCTCATAAATATACCAAAGAATACAACACCAAAAAAAAAAATTATGATAATGACTAGTAAGACAGACAAAGAAGAAAAAAAAATATTTTGGATAGACAATCGTCAATATTCTGTACGATGTGGTTACTTCATTCTGCTTGCAAGGCTTCTGTCAGTCGGATGCTTGTGAATTATAATGCGTCAAAATATTACGGTTTCTTGTAAACTGTAATGGCGTAGTTTCCCACATCAAGGGTTCCGAGTTCGATTCCCGGTGTGGTCACAATTAATTTGTGTGATTTACTCAAGCCTGGGTGTTTTGTGATGCGTTTCGCTTCTGTAATTGGGACTTCTGGCCTGTTGGTAAATTGAAAATAAATGGTAGAATTTCATTCGCAGCGTATAAGAAATATCATTAAAAATATTGTAGAAAATTTAAAAATCGTTGTACTTCATTAAAACGCAAATGTGACTGGGGTCCCGTTTGTACCCCAGTCCGGTCCTCGATCGTATTTCCGAACTCCGGTAGCTGAAGGTTAAAAATGTGCCCCAAAAGTAAAACAAATAATATTTTGGAAATATTATTTTCGGCTCAACAAGATATTGTTTGCTTTAACGCTGCACTGAAGGGTTTTGTAGTCTGCATGTGTTGCGATCGTGGATTGTCAAGTCTAGTAAGATTTTACAAAAAGTTTTCATTTGAGTATCGCCAAGATTTCAGCAAAACTTAACGCAATATTGCTGATCAAATTGTTCCGTCGTGTCACTACATTTGACAATGCAATGGGCACTAACATCACTTCTGCACTCAGAGGTAGACTGTCAACGATTGATGCTTTTTGAGGGTGGGAAAAATGCACATATGTGCTTAAATGTTTCCTACGCATCTCCACATCAAAATATACCGCCTGAGCTTAATTTTTTTTGGCGGTTAAAATAAAGGTTCTATATTTTTTTAACACACCATATTTTGTTATGTCTTCGGTGTTAATACTTCAGCACCTCAGCATAGTGTTTGGTGTATTCCCAATTTACATTCTATTCCTATTTTAAAATCTTCTTCTTCTTCTTCCTTGCGGTGTGCCAACTCATTGCCTAGGTAGGCTGTTGGGGTCGGCTCTTCCCGTTCGCAGGCTATATCTTCTACGGTTCTGGGTATCGCTTTCATGAAGGCAGTTTCTTTGGAGAGTATTCATATTATTTAATAAATTTCTTATTTTAACATTTCCCTGTCAAACGTCATTTCAAGCCGGACGATGTTGAATAAATCACAGTGGTAAATACAAAGCTTTTAGGTTGTCTGTTAATAATAATGTATCGTTCTATGTATTTTACATTATCCTATTTACGTTGTTTCTTATTGTTTTTTTATTTGTATATTTTTCTTTGTGTATAATGCTGTGTATTTATGTATTTTTTCTGTTAAATTATTATACTTATCTTAAGACGGGGACAGTGAATGGCTTTGTTCTAGCGGCCGTGCCGCTTCGTAATGATTTATATAACTGGTGCGGTGCAGCATGATTCTGCTTGTGGGTTGAAAAAAATATCGACCTAGAGATGATTGAGTAGGACCGATATGGAAGTTTTTACTCTTAGAATAGTCCTGGATGCATCATTCACTGTTAATCAATATTTCAAGCGCTCTTGTACAGTTGAATCATTTTCTAATTAAATTAAACCATTATTAAATCTATATCTATAAAACTCAATGTCTGTCTGTCTGTCTGCTCTCTGTACAAATCCACACCATTTGTCCGATTCGAATAAAATTTTGCATACTTATGCTTTCGGATCCGGCGGGTAACATAGGCAACATTTCCCTCCTATTCTCATACCCCTTCCCCTCCCCCTGACATATTTTTGATGCAAATCTGTACCGTTTGACCGATCGGACTCAAAATTTGGAAACTTATTTTTTAGGACTAGCGAGTAACATAGCCGATATCATCTAAACTCATTCTTTAGGACCCGGGGGGTAGTATATGTAACACTTCCCCTCAATTATTTTACCCCTTTCCTTCCTCCTGATATATTTTCAATGTAAATCTGAACCGTTAGACCAATCAGACTTTAATTTTGGAAACTTATTCTGTAGGACCCGGTGGTTAACATTGGTGACATTTTCCCCCTATTTTTTTACCCTTTCCCCTCCCCCTGATAAATTTTCAATGCCGTTCGAATCGAAACTTTGTTTACCCTCACAAATTTATTTTTAACTTAATCCTTAACCCGTGCAACGCCGGGTATGAAGAGCTCGTAATAAATAATGTGTCGACTATTCAGTCATGAATCCAGCATCGTTCGCTTCATCTCGCTTCTATGCAGACGTTCCAGCACTTGGTTCATGATTGGTCTGCATTGAAGGAATGTCGAGCGTCCCACGGGAACATTGTATTTCTGTCTGAATCAAAGGTAATGTAAGATGGGTACTCCAGTGTCCGAGCGCAAGCAATTCGATCAGTTAGATGCACTCCACGCTACCACGGTGTACGAATATAACTGTCTAGGAATTAGGGATGGGTCGTCGACGTATTTACCGTCGACGAAACGAGACCGTCCACGTCCTTCCATCGACGAGACGATCAACTAGTTGAATTTGTCAACTAGTTGACACGTCAACTTCGTTACGCGGACGTCGCGGACGTTTATCTAAACATCGGGACGATAGTCAACTGTCTACGGTTTGACGCGACGCTGCTCGACGGCACAACCATTGGTTATTTTTATTACGTTAATTTTTAAAATTTACAGAAGTTCGAAGGAATATAGTTTCGGGGAAAGTAAAACCGCTACTTGTGCTTATATGTAAAAAGAAATATTTTATTATTTATTTGTTTATAGGCTTTTACATATTGTTTTATATACTTCTTTCTATATATAATAAAGAAAGAAGTAGGTATACACAACAATATCAGGTGTAAGCAGTAAAATATAAATATAAACTACATATATAAGCAGTGAAAGTATCGGGTATAAGCATTAAAATATGAGTATAAAAATTAAAAATATAAAGTACAAAGCAATGTGTGTATAAAAAAATATATTAGATACACATTATTACATGTGTACAGGGTTATTTGGAAAACAATAATAACCTAGCAGGACTATATTCCTGCCTTGATTATGAGTATTATTTTTTGTAAAACGTTGGACTATCACTACACTAACTCAAATCGATTACGAAAAATTCATTCGTTTCAATACAAGTTAAATAAAATTATAAAAACCTTTACATTTATTTATTATCTATAAATTTATAAATAAATACATAATTTAAAAATACTTTACATTTGAGATGTTATCTAGAAATTTATTGAAGAATACATCTTTCAAAGTCAGACTTTCACTTTGTGGTGACATTATTAATAAATAAATATATCTGTATTATTTGTCAACTTTAGGTTAAGGCTCAATTTGAGAAAAGGAACATTGTTCCCGAAACATATAAAAAACCAATAAAAAGTGGTGTAAACAAAATTATAATAGATTTTTTTTTTTATCTACAAAATTGAAAATAGGGAATTTATAATAAAAATTCATTAAACCTAAATTCAAGATTATATTACATATACAATAATTAATGTTGGACTCCTGAATAAGGACCATAGTTAGGTATAGAAATTTTTATTCCCTACAAGTTTGTTTATCATTTATATGCTAAAGTTGAAAAGTAAGGAAATAACACAATAATTAAATTTTAGCATCCCTTTTCAGGTAAATATATAAGAAGTCGAGATCGATCGAATAAAATGTTAATTTTAGAAAAATATCTAGCCGGCCTATTAATTAATAATAGTTCAATAAAAAATAAAATAATTAAACAGAATCGTTTTATTTTATACGGCGTAAAATTGGGAATTCACCGAATCGTCGCACGTGACATCACAAAAAATCAAGTAAAAAATAATAGATAATAGCTTATTAAGCCTATTTAGCGCTACGCATGTATTCAAATTTCAAATCTCTAGTCATAGTTCGTGTACACAGATCTGCACTCTATGGTAGTGTACTTTAGAGTTGAAATGAAATTACCCGTCGAGCCGTCTATGACGTCTATGGCATCTACAAGTCGACAGCGAGAGAAATAAACGGAGACGTTTTGTCTTGCTCTCGCTCGTTGCTTTGCATTGCGTAAGATTCGTCCACCGACCACGGCGTCCGCTGTCTACCGTCTACGAATTCAACTAGTCCATGCGATAAACGTAAACGGTCGACGCGTCGATGCAACGTCAACGGTTGATTTCAACTAGTCCGTCCATTCAACGCCCATCCCTACTAGGAATATACAAATTTCACGTGATCTGTAGTAAAATCCTTGAATGCTGTGCTTAGAGTCAACTCTGAATCAGGAATTCAAAATGATTTCTTCATTTTAGTTTTCAAAGATATGGATGGGTTATAATAGATAATTTTTATTATACTAACCAGTATTACCAGATATTTGAATTCTTTTTTTTATATTTTTTTTTTATTTATTTCTTAACGAAGTTAATAAAACAACTTGCACATTTACTAGTATTTAAAACTTTACATTATTAAATCTATTAATAATATACTATCCATAGTAGCCTAAAAATTTACATTTACACTTAATTTAATCTATGGTACCTACAATCTATAATTATGCTCTACAATTCTATACTTTTTTAAAATAAATATAGAATTTTTTTTTAAATTCATTCATCTTATTTATATTCTTCATGTTTTTTGGCATCTCATAATTTATTTTTAAACCTCTGTACATTAGACAATTCTGTGTGTATATACTTTTTTGTGTATATACTGTGTATGTACTAAAAAAGTATATACACAATTCTGTGTATAGGTATACTTTTTTCTTATATGTTAATCTTATTTTATTCCTATTTCTGGTTTTATATGTATGTACATCACTATTTGCAATAATTTTGTTCACAAAATATTTTGGCATTTTGTTATTGAAAATTTTGTGTACAAATGTGAGTGCTTTTCTCATTTTTTCAATTCTGGTGTATTTCCCAATTGATTAAATTGCGATAGTTTTATTTATTACTAGTTGTTCATACCCGGCGTTGCTCAGGTTAATGATTTAGTCAAAATAATGGGGACACGCAAAGGTTTTTTATTTTCCCAAATCTCCAATGAAAATAATGTTTCCATTTAATCTAGGCTGGGATGGATGAGATATCCAGAAGGGAATTGTGGTCTTCCGTGATATTCCGCCGGGACTTAAAGAATAAGAAAGCAAAATTTGGGTCAGATCGACAAAGGTGTAGATTTGTAGAGAAAATATATCAGAAGGAGAGAGAGGGAAGGGTGAAAGGGGAGGGAGGAAATAAAGCCCGTGTTACCAGCCGGGTCCTAAAGAATAATTATGCAAAATTTTAGTATGATCGGTCAAACGGTATAGATTTGTACAGAGAGTATATGAGGGGTGGGGAAGGGGTAAAGAAAGGGGGAGGAGGGAAATAATAAGTTTGCATATTTAGGTCCGATTGGTCGAACGATACAGATTTGCATTAAAAATATATCAGGGGGGTGAAGGGGTAATAGGGAAGGCGAGAAATGTTATCTGCCAGATCCTAAAGAATATGTATGCAAAATTTGAGTCAAATCGAACAAACGGTGTAGATTTGTATGGTAAACAGATAGATATACGTTGAGTTTTATAGGTATAGATTTATTATAAAATAGTGCGAAAAGTTTATACAATGTTACCTCTATATGAGGATAATTATAATGAATTTGTATTTTACTACTCAAATGTTGAGAATATAAAAATATCCCTCATCATCAGGTGAAGTATTAAACTAACATCCTTCAACTATTATTGTGTAAAGTTGGAAGTAACAGGAATAATATTATTAAGTAAATAAATGAATGCTTAATATAAAATTAAATAAATGCATAGTTGAATATAAAATAATGATTAAACTTACGTAAAAGTAACGTTGTTTATGTTTTTCCCTACTAAATGATCGCCATGCCTCATCTCTACAGCGTCCATCAATTATATTTGGGATAAATTATGCTAAAAATGTCCTTATGTTTTCACGGCCGTTCAGAATCTTCTGTGTATAGTTTTCTGGGATATTCTGCCGTGTGTATGTGACCTCTCTGGCCAACGTTTCGGATCCCATTGCAGGGTCCATCATCAGGGCTGATCAGCCCTGATGATGGATCCTAAATTATGCTCTATGCAAAAAAAAACATATTTGACCCCTTCTCTGCAAACGGTCTGTGTCGAAGTTTTTCGAAATTAGGTTTTCAGGGTCGTTCACGATCTTCTGTTTTGAGTTTTCTGTGACGTTTTTTTCATTCAAACAGGTCTGATGAATTGTGATGATAAATGGGACCCAACATTTTGATCAGAAAGGTCGCAGAAACACGGCAGAACATCCTAGAAAACTAAAACCAGAAAATGAATTTTTAATTCATGCGTAAGCCCGGCCCACGCAGCCCTGTGAGCTGGATTTTCTTATTGAGTATTTATTTATTTATTTATTTAATGTTTATGGAAGACCAACAGCACAAAAAAAAAAGCATAGAAAACATTGATACAATATAGATGGCCAATTACAGGTCTCCACATTTAGAAATACGTCAGTAATGATAAATATTTATGATATACTAAGGCATGTTAATTATATAGAAAGAAAGAATAAAAAATTTAAACAAACAGAAATATGTCAGTAGGTAATGATAAATATTTATGATATACTAAGGCATATTAATTATATAGAAAGAAAGAATAAAAAATTTAAACCAACAGAAATATGTCATATAGAAATATGTCAGTAATGATAAATATTTATGATATACTAAGGCATATTAATTATATAGAAAGAAAGAATAAAAAATTTAAACAAACAAAAATATATCAATAATGATAAACATTTATGATATACTAAGGCATATTAATTATATAGAAAGATAGAATAAAAAAATTTAAACAAACAGAAATATGTCAGTAATGATAAATATTTATGATATACTAAGGCATATCAATTATATAGAAAGAAAGAATAAAAAATTTAAACAAAAGAAAAAGAAACTTAATTATTACGTGGAAAAAAATTCAGCACTCAAAATTTTTCTGGATATAATTCCCAATCTTAAAATACATACACAATAGAGTTATGTGATTTTTTTAACCTGGGTATTTTTGTGATGACCTACAGAAATGGAGCCTGTGGTTAAGTAGTGCTAAAAAATTAAAAGTGCTACTTCGACGTAATAGGAGGATAAGCCAATTTAAAAATGTTCTATGATCGAGAAGAAGAAAAAAGGTGCATAGACGTAAACCGGAATAAATAATTTATAGAGGATTTATTTTCCTTTATGCCTTATTTTCAGTTCTATTAATTTTATTTTGTTTATTTATTGATTTAATGATATTTTAGACCAAAGAAAAACAAATTCTTTCAGAAAAGACATGGATAAGATATATTTTAAGATTAAGAAATATTCAAGAAACATTTCAGAAGCTGAAAAAATTCATTGTTATTGATATCAATTACTTATTGTATTATTACTAAACCATATCGAGACTATTTCGAACTTTATAGGAGAACAAAAAAAAAGTCAATCTGATTTTCCATAATTTAATATAAAACACACATGGAAATCTCTTAATAATAAAAAAAAATTCACAAAATCAGATTGACAAAACATTACTTTGCTCTCCTGTAAACTTCAAAATAATCACTATTGCACTTTTGACTTTCTACCCTTGAAAAATTAAATCAAATTTTAAATTACTAAGTCAATATTATAACTAATTATTTTATATTACTTAATCATTTTTTCTAGCTCGATATTTTATTCAGGTACGTTTGATTAATTTTTTCATTTTGTAATTTCGAAAAAAATATGTTAAATATAAAAACCGCAATATATTAGCGACTTAGGTATACTCATACATTTAGCACTTTTAAATTAGACAGCATTTAAAAAATCAAATATGTACTTCTTCCAAGTCACATTGTGTTTTATCCGAACGAAGGATGCAGTCAGCTACAACCCATACTCCACATTTAAAAAAAATATATAAATAAATGAGGTATCATTTTTACTTCCTTTCTTTTAACTCGTAGCGTCTGCTTGCTTGTTTCCTTGACGAAAAATTTTTCGATCGATTTTTAACCCTTTTCCCGTGATCCAATCGAGCTGAAACATTCCAAACAGACTTGTGGCGACGATCAAAAAGATTTATTGTATTTTTCAAATTTTTATTGGTTTTTTCAAATTGGAATTATTACGAAAGCTACCAACGGCCCGATAACGTCACGGAATATTTAAAATTTGAATTACTCCGTTAACAGATATAATAGGTACTTCACTACGAATTTCGAAAATTTATGACAATTGGTTCACAGATGACAGCACACTTCGGTTTTTTGGGAAGAAATCAAATAATAAAGAGATATTTTTAGAGATTTCTGACATAGATATTTATCTAGACATGTTTCATTTTCAGTCAATCAATTATTTAATAACACGATGGTTAACTGAATTTACAAAGAAAAGGAGTAAAATAAAAACTTGAATTATGGGTTAGTTTTTATAATATAAAAATATATCAGCGAATTTCACATTTTACAGGTGATAATAATCGCTGGTTGTAAAGCCCGTTTCACAATAATGAAGTTGCTGCTAACGCCCCTGCATGCAGCTGACGCGGCCAAATTGATGTGATTGTCCACCCGGCCAAACGAGGCTCGTAGAAATTCACCTTTTTACCCGTAGTTAGAGGTAGAAATCTAATTTATCGCACATACCCGCACTACCGACCCCTGCTTACTATTGCAGATCATATCTGGCGTGCACCGTAAAATTAACATAAGGGTAACATTAGTCACGAAACAATGATAGGTTTGCGTTAAATGTTGGAAGCAGTTTTAAGGTAACTCACTTTATTAAATAATTGGACGACAAGAGATGTAAGAATATTAAAAATACCTTTAGTAAACTATTCGCATTCAAATACATGTATACTTTGAATTTTCAATTCAAACATCTTCCATTTTTTTAAATTATCGTAGTAATAATACTCGTTATTCAAAATGTATAATTAAAATCGAGGGTATATAAACTAATTTGTTATACATTTTGATAAATTAAAGAAATCTCACAGAGACGAAGCTGTTTATATGAAAATCGTGTAGGTTTATAAAGTTTGACGCCCAGGCCCTACGTATAAAAAGACTTCCATATGCGTTTCCCATGTAAATAACTTGAACTCTGTAAGATTTATATAATTTATCTTTTAATAATATCCTTTTGTGGAAAAATCCAGTAATTGTGTTTTTTATTTACAATGGTAGAACACGTTTGAGAGAAGTTCATATATTCTTTTTTAGAAATGAAATAGGTACCTAAATAATTTATCACCTCTCTGTAAAAAAACACCAAATTTCAACCGAAATTTTGAGGTCCCAGTGTGGTGTTAGCCCTTAATAGAAAATTAAATATTATAATTAACCAAATCCTTTTTGCAAATAGTTACCGTTTAAAACTGTTTCAAATTTATTCTTTATTAGTTATTCAACACTTCTATAAATATTTATTATTTTCTGTTTATATCTGATGAAAAGACCAAAGAGTTGATTTATAAAAAAAACAATGATTCGTATAAAGTTTTTTCTGATATAATATTTTAAATATTTAAAGCATTACCTTTGTGGTCAGGATTTTAACAAAATGTAAGTTTTTAGTATATAACCACTTACGGAGATATTTAATCTACCGGTTTCGAGACGTACCCGTCTCTTCGTCGGGACAACCACTTCACTAGCATATAAATGGTAAACATGCACACGGTGCACGTTAACCACGCGAGAAATATTTTGGGAAGGAGTTAGTGTGTAAAAAATACTGTGGCTATTATGTTTAGTGATATTTTCAAGGTAGTACAGTGGTTGTCCTGGCAAGAGACGTCCTGAGAAAGAAACCAGTAGACTAAAAATCTCCGTAAGTGGTTATATAATATTTTTTAAACATTACTAATATTTTTTTAAGTTTTCTCGTTTTACTTATATTTAGTAATGTTGCCAGACAGTTATTTTGTGATTATTGAAGAAGTAAAATATATTTTAATGTTCAATATGATTATTTGAAAATATTTAAAATTGTGAAAATATGTATAAACGAGTAGTGGATGTGGATCGTCATTTTACAGACGTGATACCTGCATAACATTTTCCCGGAGTCGCAACTTGATAAAATATCAAAATTCTCTCTCCATTTCGGTCAAGTCGTTACGGGGGACGTGCTTTGGTTGTAAATCAAAGACGGAACGACCGTCATTTTTCCTGTCGCACCGCTGGAATACTGAAAATAATGGTCTGGATATCTGGAAAATCAGGCCGCCTCCTGGTTTTAATCAAACGATCCAGATAATAAGTATTCAATCCAGATCCGTCCTAAAATCAACAGGTCAATATAAAATCCTTCAAAAGCTTTCCACAGTTATTTTTAAAGGGTTTGATCTCTGATCCTTTACCAAATATAGTTCACATAGTAAGGTAATAAATTTGTGAAAATAGATGTTGAAAGCAAGTGAAAAGATGAAAAGTGAGGCCTTTATAATATGGTTCCAAATCAAACGCGGAAAATCTCCTTGAAGCGCACTAATACCTCAACTTTGATGGCACTTAATATTCAAGATGGACTATCTACATTCTTTCCTCCAATTTTCGAACACATCACTCGCATAGAAAACAACTTGAAAGAGCTGGGACGATAAAATTATATCCTATTCAAAGAATATCTTAGTGAAAGAAAAGAAATAACAAAAAAGCTTGTTGTAAACGAATAAGGAATTCCGCAAGGATCAGTTATGGGACCCATACAATTTATTGTATATATCAATGATATTACTCAAATAATAAAACACCGTGAAATAAGATTACTAGCCATTGATATAGAAATCAATATATCATCCGAGAATTATACAGATACAATAGATAAACCGAACGAAGACTTGAATAGTGTATCAGTCAAGTTAAAAGTAAATAAGCTAAAATGATATTTCAGCACAACGAAATACATGGAATAAGCAAAAAAAAACACCTAATACAGTGTTAAACATAAATATTGACAATGATGTTATTGTAAAGGTAGATGAAATTAAATAGCATGGTGTGTCCATGACATGATGAGCATTATAGCAACGTGCGCACAGTTATTTAATATGAAAGAAAAAATAGAAAAAAAATAGAGAAAATTGTTATAAAAAGTCTCAAAATATATTATTTAAAAAATTTAAAAGAAAATAATTTTAAAAAAGCTGTTAACTGAAATTAAACTATAACTAGCTAATAGACAAGCAAAAAAATATCTCAAAGGTATTTTTTTAATTTAAACGTTTTGAGATTAAAATGAATATTTAAAACATTACGTAGAACATAGGTACTCCCGAATATTAGTGATATGGAAAAATATCTAATTTAAAGGATGACAAAATATTGAGTCAAAAATTACTATCTAAAAATAAAAAGATTGCCTGTCACTAGCAAGTTCTTTTATCAAATTAATATAATTTATTCTATTGATAGCTAGAATAATAAAAAAATATTATATTTAAAGTAACTTCTTAAGATTACTTTATAGTTACTTATTTCCGAGAATATGATATTCAATCGTCGAATTATAAAAGCAAATCACTTTCTTGTTTTGTCGTTGTTAGATTGAAATATTGAAACCAGTTACTTTGTTAATTTAAAAATCAGTGAACGTATTTATTTAAAATAACATCACCAAAACTTAAATATCATTTCAACACCAATTTTATTGGTTTACAATCAACGCCTTTTTTTTCTAGGTATAATTTTATAGCATAAGTCTTAGCCATAATTGCGGGGCGCAGCGCGTATAACTAGAGCGACACCGTGGTCGATAGTATCACTTAGTCATATACGTGGGGTAAATGGTGGCATGTCTTGTTTGTTTGTTGACATATTTTCAATAAAAATTTTGTTTTTTATTCAAAAAGCACGTAAATAAAGCAAACTAAAACACATCAATTGTGTATCGACAAACGAAATAACTCCGTATAATGCTGCAAACCATGAAAATAAATTAAATAAATATTTCATAGAAAAGAATAATTTTAACTGCTCTTTGGAAAATAAACAACACACATTGAAAAATCTACTGGTTTCTGTATTTTGGAGTAGGTACTACGCCGTGTTTTTACGACCTTTCTGGCCGACGTTTCCGTCAAGCTATTATACACCAACATTTACAACAACACATCAGCCCTGATGATGGACCCTGTAATTGGATCCAAAAGGTTGGCCAGAAAGGCCATTAAAACATGGCCTTAATACCCCAGAAGATACAAGTCAGAAGATTCTGAGTGCCGTGGAAACCTAAGAACATTTTTAACATTGAAAAGCCTCATAAAAATACCCTTTGTAAGAAATTTGTTTTTCCAAATTAATTTGTTAGATTGGTAATAAAGAGCGTGTGGCCGACGCTAGAGTACCATAGGAGACAAGCCATCTCACCGTCTCTCCGGGTTGATGAAATTTGCCTGTAGATAACACCGGACGACTTTCTAGCAGGGCATTTCTACGAGGCCGATTAAACCTTTCCAAGACTTTTTACGCTTCTTCATTAAAACCAATATCTTGTCTTATAAGTTGTCATTGTTTAAAATTTAAAACAGATACAGAATACTAAGGGGTTACACCAACCTGTGAGCCTGAAATTTAAGTATTAATTAGACCACAGCTTAGTCACGGTAGAGGAGCTCTACGGGAATTGACATGACGCAGCCATTTTTTTCAAATTTTTTTCAATAAACCAATAGTTAAATATATACCTCAATGAGTGTCAATAAAAAAGTATAAAAATTAATTTTAAGGAATTACCAAATATCGACCTTAATTTTCTAGGGTAGTGTAATCCCTTAATTATTAAAAATTAATGTGAAAACAATTATATAAATAAATAAATAAAATAAATCAAATCGACAATGCATGCCTTGGCATTCTCCATATTGATAAAATAAAAAGCCTGTGAAGTATTCAGTTCCACAGCACGCGAACGTCAACAGATTGACAAAGCTATTTATCACACAAATAACGAGGGTATATAGTTGCACGGCATGTTTAGACTAAAAAAAAGTTCCTACTGATGTGAGAGATCTCACTTTAGCGAAAGAAAATAAGTTAGGGTTCTTCGAAAATAAATCTAGCCCAGGGTTTATGGCCCAGTACGACATTTAATTTAACTTATTTTATTTGTAACAAAATTAAAAAATAAAAATAAAAATTATTCCAGTGTGTGGAGGGGTTTGTGCAGCCCCACACTTTTCGTATAAGGATACATTTATTAATTTATCATATATGCGATATATAAAAACATAAGATTTTAATATATAAATAGAAATTATCACATTCAGGTACATAAGAGGTAAGATATGACAGTAAATAACGTATACAGCAAGAATTATTCTAATAAATAGGGCAAACAAAGTAAGAAAGACATTATGCGAAGCGAAAGAGTAGGTATTACTGCAATAATTATTAACAGAAAAAAATAAGATGCTTACAAAATACTGAATACAAAATACATAAAATAAAACAACACGTTATTTACACAAATTATTTTAAATTTATTTAAAACTCTTTGCACTATCTTAATTACGAATGTCTTCGCAATCTATCCTAATTACAATTCTACTCTAGAAACATGCATATATTATAATATTAATAATATAAATATAATATAACACGGGAGTCTAAAACAGTAGTAATAACACGTAATCGAAGTCTTAAGAACATTCTACATGAATGTGTAATTGACTAGACTATCCAGGAATATTCGAGAAGGGACGGATAATTATAAATATCTGGCAGCGTCGTGCAAGTAACAGTGTTGTTGTTTGACAGCGTGAAATAGAAGTCCACAATGAGGGGAGAACTCACCGCTTACCCAGGACCGTTTTATAAACAAAAGGTCGTATATCGGTCCTTCTTATTCACCGTCTGGTTGGCATTTTTTTAATGATAAAAACAACCATGAGTAACATCAGTTGTTGTAAAAGAAGTTCACAGATAAAATCGAAACCGTGCGACGGCTCAGTGTGACCAGCAGTGTGAATAATGTGACCACGCAGCGAAAGCGCGAATTATAATCGGCCTGTGAGGAAGTTCCTACGTGCTTACTTGCGAGCGGAATATTCTCAATAGTGATCGATGCAAAAGAAAAAGCGTGGTAAAATGTGTTACTGATACGAGTAATCTGAATGCCTGTGAGTTTTTTGTATTAGACAAGTAAATTTTTCATGGAATAGTGTGTTTCTTCAAAAGGTCTTATTCCAGGTGGCTCAAAACTTTTTGTGTTAATTCTATTTGTCATTTCTATGATGAAGGTAAATACCATCTGTCATATCCAATGGTCATATCCAATGGTCATATCATAATGATTATTTACTACTACATTTCCATCGAAAATATCATAAAATTTGTGATTCATTTTTAGGAAAAAAACGTATATCTGAAATTAGAATTATTCCCGATTTAATTATTTTTAAATCTTCTTCGAAATATTGTTAAAATATTTATTAATTTATAAAATGTTGTTTACAATACTTTCTTATAAAGCAGTTATTTTTGTGGATTGAAGCTACTCAAAATAGCTAATTAATTATATAAAGTTAAAAAAATTCAAACAATATATATACCCTTATAGGTATTTGCGTATGTATATTTTTTAATTATAGGTATATAGTCGGTCACCGCATAACCTAAGTTTATACCCACTGCACGCCACTGGTATTAATGTAGAGTGATCATGTATGAATATGTTAATAAATAATTGATTTTACGTGTTCTATGGATACATGTTATTTTTAGAAAATGGATGTTGTGTAGGAGCATACTAACTAGAGAATTGAGTAACTTTGGTTACGGTGTATCTCAGATTACTGTAGGAAGTAGGAGCAAGGAGGCTGAAGTGGGCGGGACATGCACATTGCTCTTATACAAGTATCGAAACAATGACGGAGTTTAGTAGATAACGTTCAGACAGATCTACAAGAGATGGAGAGTGCAGTCCAGCACCCTGGACCATAAAGGTTATATTAAGGAATTAATGCTCTACTGTTTTGGCGGTGATGACATTTTAAGTCTCATTAGGAAATAAGAATTTAAATTACAATTCAATTTCAAAGAAATTTATTTTAGCATTCAGTCATGAGATGATAGAATGAGAAAGAATTACACGTCTTCACCTTCAAAACTAAAATTGGAAGATAATAGAAGGTTCTAGGATGGTCCACTGAATTCTGGAAACATCGAGAAAAGCGACACGAGCACGGGTCTATAAAAGCGAGGGTGCCGGGCCACACGAAAACGTTTTAAAACTTACAGTGTGGCCAGTGCGCGTGTGTATTCCAGCGATAGTAAATCAAAAAAGTATCTACCGGCGAGCGAGAAATTTTCTGGTGCAAACCTGATCGATTTAAATTACGTGCATCAGTATACGAGAGACAAATTTTCAGGATTAATAAAAAGTCCAGCGAACATGTTCTGACGTTTTCACGGCAACTCATAATCTCGTGGTTCGTGTCTTCTGGGGTATTATGGCGTGTTATAACGACCTTTCTGGCCGACGTTTCGGATCCTATTGCAGGGTCCATCATCAGGGCTGATGTGTCAGCCACGCATTAGCCCTGATGATGGACCCTAAAATAGGATCCGAGACGTCAGCCAGAAAGGTCGTAATAACATGGCATAATCTAGAACGAACTTGTGAATCAGTGTGTGAAATTTTATAGAAACATTCATTGTGAATTTAAGAACAGTGCTCTGATTACATTCGTGTCCAGTAACTTTATGTAGCTAATAAAACTATATTCCACAGCCACGACCTCATGATAAAAATGCCATAAAACAGATGATCCAAATGAAACGCTAAAAAACAATTGAAACTTTTATAAATAACAAAAGTCACTGTAGTGTGCACTGATCGTCGCACGAAAATATTCCAATTTTATTTCCGGTACACTTTATTCATAACAATTTTATCGCACAGATTCACGATTCATGTGTCTTTTGTCTTGGCATATGTGAGAAAAGTGTAGGTAGTTTTATAAGCTACGTGATAAAAATAAAATATATTCAATAAATATATAATTAATATTATTGATGTACATCAGATTTCGTGTTCTTTCATCGGACTTCATAATTAATATCATTGTAATACATTTTTTGCAATTTAGTTTTTTTTAGATATAGTTTTTTTTTGTCAGTAAGGGAATTTACAGGTTACCACACAAGCTACTTACCTATTCATAAAACTATGTTCATTTTATTGAATAAATTTTTACGAACAAATATATTTCTATGATGTTAAAAATCCAGGTAAATCAACTTGACAGAAATGTTTATAATTGATAGTTCTGTTATTCTATTTAATTTTTTTTATTATTTTGCCTTACCAGCTGGTTCTTTTAGTATTAATATATAAAGAAACTAGAGATAAACGTATAATTTAAGGAAGACACAGATGGCAAATGATATCCACAAGATTAATATTTAATATTATATAAACATTTCACACCTAAAAAAACACAATTTAGAAAAAAAAATCATTCGTTTCTTAAAAAATCTTTTTTTAAAAATAATTATTGTTTTCTTAGAATATCACAATAACTATCTCGGCTGACAAAACTCCTTGGAGAAATCTGTTTCGCTTTTAAGTAACACAGAATATTCTCACTCCCTAAACTATAAACCGCGCTCAATATATTAAAAAAAAAAAACTCAAGAGAAAATGTCTCCTATTTTCCGGAAGGCTGTTAGCCGCGCGGAATATATTTTCCTTATGAAAGAGAGGTTTCATTTAAAATATTTGTAAGGAAGACGTATCTCTCTATGAAAGACCTTCGGTAAGCCTTTGAATCTTACCGCAATATTTACACCTTATTTCTCGGAAGGATTATCGATATGAAAATAAGTCATTTTTTCAATATATCTGGGTTCCATTTTATATCAATACATATTGAAAGTATTCTTAAAGTATAATACAAAATTGAATTTATACAATACATTCGTACCGTGTGCTGAATTCTCCCGGGGGTATGCAGTGAAGGCTCTAGACCTCATCAAATTTACAGCTGGCTTTTGTAGCTAAATGGGTACCTAACAGAATCGTTTGTTTATTATAAAAATAATATCTCAATTATTTTGGTATCTAGAAAATAAATATTTCGTGGGAATTTATTGATGGGTAAAAAGTAAACCATAAAAAACTAGTTTTTATTATACTCCCTTTCTCATTAACCAGTTGAAACATTTTTTTTCGCTTAACCTACGCGTTGGGCTTCGCTCGGGCGAAGCTACGAAAGGAAGTAATAAAAAGTTTCCAAAAATCCAAAATTATACTATAATCAGGTTTCGCGTCTACCAGACGCGTTGACATATTTTCATACAACTTAATAAGTTGTATGAAAAAACCATTCAAAACTTGAATAATCCAAAAATTTATTAATTTTTTTCAAGAAAATTTAATAGATCTTCTTGATCGTCGCCACGAGTCTGCTTGCAAAGTTTCAGCTCGATTGGATCACGGGAAAGGGGTTTAAAATGGATCCAAAGTTTTTTCGTCAGACAAGAAGACAAGCAGACGCCATGAGTTAAGGCGATCGTCTAGCAGAATTAGCAAATTTCATCAGTTTTTCTCATATCTTCTCTTACGTTTTTTATCACATTTTTGTAGGGAATTATCTCATTGTAAAATTTATTCAGCAGGTAACATATATTTTAAATACAAATATCTTATTAAAATGTCACAAACTAACTAAAAACAGGCCGTTCAGTCATAAAAGGCCCACAAAATGGAGTAATTTTCTTCATTTTTAAAACATCGAAGGTTTGATAATTTATTAATCAATTATATAATTTAGTTTGTGAAATTTTAACAAAATATTCGTATTTAAAATAAACGTAAACTGATGATGAGATATTTCCTTACAAAAATGTGATAAAAAACGCAAGAGAAGATATGAGAAAAAATGGTGAAATTTGCTCATTCTGCTAGACGATCGCCTTAATATAAAGGGAGCAAAAATAGTAAAAAATATCAAGCATTTTCAATTTTATTTCACATTTTCATATTTAATGCATAGTGAAATTAATCTGCTAAAATTGAAAAAAAAAATTGAATATTATATTAAAACAATAGTGAAACATGACTTTTATACACTTTATTTCTTTTGATTTTTTACAATGCTTAAAATGTCTGTCATCTTTGAAAGAAAAAATTTCATGTAGAAGAAATTTTTTCCTTTATAATAATAAATATAATACACACACCTATCCATAAATAATCGAATATATGCATTAGAGGTCTGTGGCCGGAATTTTCATTGTCAGATTAATTATTCGAGAAATAAAAACGTTTTAAAAAGCCATTTATGAGAAAAATAAATTAATCATTTATTTAATTTGAAATAAGTAAAATAAAATTTTAAAAATTATGATGAATGGAAACCAATCTATTATTTAGTAGCTACAGTAATGGTTTTATCTATCGAGAATGATCATTCTTCGTATTTCTTTTAATTAATTCAAGTATCAAATCAAAAATTTCTATTTCTTTATTTATAACATAAATAAAAATCTATTTTATCTATGTTGATGAAGAAGATGGAAACGCTTTTACCTTACTAAAATTATTATTATTAAATCCAATGTTTTGAACAAAAAAAATGAGTTTTTTTTCATCGTGAAATTATATTAACATTATTAATTTAATTATAAAGGTATAACGTAGTATCTTGCGAATATCAGAAGTAAGAAAAAGAGGCAATATCAAAGAAAAATAAAATAAAAAATACTATATCTGACGGTCACATATTTTTAACACAATTATTTTCTAGTCATACAAAACTATAAGAATATATCAATTTTATCGCTATATTGCTGCAAAAATAGACTAATTCTGGTGCTCGGATAGGGAATTTGTAGGCATTGAGCGATTTTTAAGCGTTTTTAGCCATGGAACCAATTGCCATCGTCATTTTGACATTGCGAATGAAATTTACTTAATTTAGAATGGAATGAATATAAAACCGAGCCCATTTCACGCCTCACTTTGCTTATTTTCCTTTGCCACGCGATCCCGTGGTACAACAAAAATTTGTTCATCGATAGACATAATTCGATATAAATAACACATGGTGCTATAAATATGTTCGCCCTTGGGACACCGGGCTATGTGAACAAATCAAAATCAATGTTTTAAGGGAATATACCCTCAGGCTCGCCCGCCCTTGTGATGCCACACGTGGAATATATTGCAGATCTTCACAAAATGAATTGATATTTTTGATGTTTATTGAGGTGTCAAATTGAAATACAACTGGATAAATTAAAACGCATAGAAATAAACGATTACAAACAAAATAAAATTACAAACGGAATAAACAATACAACGAAAGGTTACACGTGGAAAAAATTGTACAAAATAAAATTATAAACCAAAAAGTATGCACAAAGAAAATTTACATACGGAAGTAATAACACAAGGAAAAACTACACTAACTAACTAGTTTAAACTAAACAAAGAAAAATTTCACAAGAATTACAAGAAACGCATCACATAAATAGGAAAAATTTTGCCCACTGAAAAATTATACACGACAAAAGTACAAAAATTGCCTATGTGCAGATACTGTGTTTACGCCAGCTTTTTCAATCATACCTAATACCATTTATTGCATTAGCTTTGTAGTTTAACATAATTAACTTGGAAAATAATCGAATATTTTTAATAGACTGGGTATGTCAGACAAGGATTCATTGATATCGAAATTAAGTAATAAATTAAGTATTTATACCTAATGAAGTTTGTTATTTTTTAAACTAAAGATATTTTGGAATTTTCAGTATAAAATCACAAACCTAATTAAAAATTAATGATAACAGATAAAATAAATAACTACTTTTAAAACGTTTTTGTCTAAAACATGCATTCTCAATATAGTGTTCCTAAATCATGTTGAATTTAAATCACTATTAGAAAAATACTTAAAATAAAATCAATATAATACAAAATACGCCTAAATGATGTTTCTAATAAAGGCATTATAAAAAAATCTATTATTTCAATGACAGGTGATTAGAATGTCCGATAAATGTGTGGAGAGTGATTGATGTTAGCAAATCGTTATTGGTGTGAAGCTGTTATAAAGGGGATTTTTTAGTTTATTTATATACTTGAAACCTTTGTTGATTATCTTGGCTCGGTAAGTTTAAAAACGATATATGTGGCTATGTGAATGAAATATCTGAGATTCATCATAAGTTTTTCACAAAATACACGTTATGTTACTAACTCAAAATATTGGTAAAAATAAATCATATTTGGGAAGAATTAGAAAAAAATTCTAGATATTTTAGGAAATACAGCTCCATTCTTTCCAAAATAATGTTTCAAAGTCACTACTAAAAGCACACACTATTATTTGCTGCTGGAGCTCATTTCCGGTGAGAAATAAATATCAATACACAATCACAACCTTCTTTAAGATTTGAAAAAAATACAAATAAATTAAAAAATAGCTTCTGTTATTTATAAAACGAAAAAAAATGCTAACCAAGCTACATACATATATCGTAAAGCTATCGTAAAGCGAATAGACCAGAATATCCTGAAAACAATAATACTACAAATAAAATTCCATACAATAGAATTATACAAGCATTCCTGATGCAGCTATTCTACGAAAATAATTCAAATTATTGTGAGAGATTTCAAATGGTGACCATAACGCATGAATTTCAAAGCTCGTTATTCAATCCACGTGCATTCAAGCTTCCTAGGCAATTATAATTATTGTTCGTTACACATTCACGAAAATGTACATTCAATGATAATAATCGCCAAAAATGAATTGCTAATGATTTGTTTCAAATACTGTAGTGAATTAAAATTAATAAGTTTTATTTAAATTGCCAATTTAGTTGATAAATTGACGACATCTTTTACAATAACTCATTTACGTAAAATTTTTTAATTATTTGTTCAATTATAACAAGCAAAAAATATTAATTGATGTCAGTATTTATTTTATCTACATTTTGAAATAATAGCATTAAAAATTATTCTCGGCATTTTCTCGCATAAATATTTCGTAAGAAATATTTTTATTATCATTAATTTAGGTATAAAACATAAAGTATTGGTTTCTACTTGACTAAAATTTTAATTTTAAAGTTTCAAAATCTTTCATTGACGGTTGAAGTAATGATCATGAATAATCTCTACGAAGCCAACGTTAAGAGCAAATCCATCAATTTTTTATAGTTTCTAGGCACTTTGTTACTTGTTAAGATACCGGTCTTTAAAGGTTACAGTTTTTAAATTCACATTATTTAAATAAATCAATGGTCCGCTATGAGATCTTCGAGCTTTAAAAAATGCCAACCAAAAGGCGAGTAAGCAGGACATGAGCTATAGCTTATAAAATGATTCTAGGTAAGCGATGGGCCCACCATCTAAATAAATAACTATAAATACTTGTAAAAAAAATCGCAAGATTGTATTCTGCATTTTATTGTTAATGATTACCTGCAAGTCATTCATCTAACCTAAGACCATGTCTTATCTGGAGATAATACCATCTAACAATAAACACTACTAATGATGTAACCTTTATAATGTTATCATAATATTATGATGTTGTCATAATATTATATTAGTCTGAAACTTTTTGTTCATCCATGATACTAAATATCTAACAGAACTTTAAGATAAACAATAATCAAACAATAGTATATATGAGTTAAGGTGCATGCAATACCCGAAGCAAAAACATAATAAATATCAATGAACTCATTTATGCGGGAAAGTTATATCTTTTTCGCATGTTCTGTTTCACCGCGAGCCCTAGATACCAAGTTGTGAAAATTTCCCAAAAATAACGTACATGCTAAAATTATTAATATAAACCTCGCTGAAATTGGATACTGAAAATTTAAAATTATTTATTATTTTGCTAGAGGATTTGAAAATTTGGTGGTGATATGATTTGGAAAATGTGGAAATTTATAAAGTTTTGATTTATTTTAATTTCAAATTCAACCTCACAATACCTTTGTTAATACTCTAGACTTTAACTATCATTTTCATAATTAAAATACATATTCGGTAATCATTTTCTCTATTTCGTAACATGGAAAACTTGTTTTTGAATTAACATCAACATCAGCATCAACCTCAAAATGTTTATTGTCGTTTTATGTATCTACATTATATAATTTCTGTAAATGTAATCAATAAATTTGTTTTATAATGAAGAGGATTTTATGTAAGAAGATAATTATATGAAATATACCTGCAATATCATGTGTTAATTTTTTTCTCAATGTTTGATTCTGAAAAAAATTTCTATAAATATTTTTTTTAAATGCATCACTACAATGTGTAATTTTAATATATTAGGTCCTTACATATGAAATTGGCGTTTTGCCGAACTGGCAAATTTGATCTCAAATATCTTCTCTTTGGTTAGGAATTCCAAATCCAAATTTATACAGCTATTTACTCATGTATTTGTGTTTTGAAAATTATAATTCATTTGTTTTTTCCTCAATTGTTTTTTTCTTTGCGTCACTCAGTTTACAAAATGAAAAACTTGAAATATCGCGTTATTTACGAGTACGAGTTCCACCATGGCACCAGTGCTGCAGAAACGGCTCGAAGGATTAATGATGTGTATGGCGACGGTGCCGCAAAAGAAAACACAGTGCGTTTTAGGTTCCAACGTTTTGCTCCGTGGACGGCCGGAGACCAAAGTTGATAATGAAGAATTGAAGGCTATTGTGGAAGCGGATCCATCGCAAACCACATCCGAGTTAGCTGCAGGCTGCGGTGTTAGTGATAAAACTGTTTTAATCCACTTGAAGCAAATTGGTAAGGTGAAAAAGCTTGAAAGGTGGGTACCTCACGAATTGAGTGAAGCAAATCAACAAACGCGCGTTGACTGCTGCGTTGCATTACTCAACCGGCACAATAATGAAGGGATTTTAAATCGAATCATTACCTGTGATGAAAAGTGGATCCTGTACGATAATCGGAAGCGCTCATCGCAATGGCTGAACCTGCCGAACCAGCCAAACCATGCCCCAAGCGAAAATTGACTCCAAAAAAGTTACGTGTGAGCGTTTGGTGGACTAGTGCTGGTGTCGTTCACTACAGCTTTCTTAAATCTGGCCAGACGATTACGGCAGATGTCTATTGTCAGCAACTGTAAACCATGATGGAAAAGCTAGCTGCTAAACAACCGAGGCGGGTTAATCGCTCTAGGCCACTGCTGCTTCATGATAACGCTAGACCACACACTGCACAACAGACGGCTACCAAAATAGAGGAGCTTCAATTGGAATGTCTAAGACATCCACCGTACTCTTCGGACCTTGCCCCAACAGATTACCATTTTTTTCGAAATTTGGATAACTTCTTGCAAAGGAAAAAATTCAACTCCGATGGAGCAGTCCAAACCGCCTTCAAAGATTTTATTGATTCCCGTCCGAATGGTTTTTTTAGTAAAGGGATCGATGAACTACCTATGAGATGGCAAAAGTGCATAGATAGCAATGGTACATACTTTGATTAAATAAATATATTATAATAAAAAAAATCGGCTTTATGTTCCTCTCATACTAAACGCCAATTTCATATGTAAGGACCTAATATAAGGGATTCGAAATTCTTATAAATCATTAAAAAACTGAATTTTTGTTGAAGTCTGGTTAAAAATCATTATTCTATAATACTTAGGTATACAGTACAGTAAGAGCAGAAAATTACGAATTAAACTAGATAATGGTATATTTGAAATACCTATTGACAGAGAACTTCTATAAAAATAAAGGTTGAGAAGGATATGACTGCAAGAAATAAGATAGACCGTGCACTTAATTCCATTATGGCCAATACTAACAGTTCATAATGGAGTTTTGGTACCAACTTAAATGTACGCGAGTGTTGCTTCGAATTGGTAGAATAATAAAGAAATTAGACTGAATGCGATGGAAATGCAATCGCTTAGGCGCATTTGAACAATATCTGCTTTCGATAGAGCGAGAAATTAACAAGTTCGAAGTGAATGTAATGCTGGCTGTGACGTGGTAAATAATATAGTTAAAAGGTCTCTGATTTGGTTATATGAAACGTATGAACGAGGAGAGGATGGTAAAAAAATATTTGAGGCGAATGCTGAAGATAACAAGAACAGAGGACGTCCACGAAAGTCATGGCATGACCAGATAAAACAACTTTTGGGGGATGGCCCTGTAAAATTAGAAGACGAATGAATGTGTTTGAAGCATAAGTAGTGAGCTAGATTAAGAGAGAGTGGCGTTATATCTTCTCTGCCTACCCCTACGGAGAAATGGCGTGATGGTTTGTTAGTTAACATACAACTATTTCAAAGCTAGCTTTTCTGTGTTTTGTCCATTCTGGTATTACAATCTAACGTTGTTTATTTATCTAAATACCATACTTTCTATTAGATACTACCGACAATAAATAATATTCTACAATATAGATACTGTACCAAAAATGATAACTAAATTCTATCGTCAGCATTCTTTCTCACACCCATTTATGTAATAGCTTGAAAAGAGGAAGTGAAATGAAAAGGAAGAAGTGTGAGTTTACCTTCTTGTTTAAGTTATTTTGAAAATATATTGCTCACTTAAATATGTTTTTATACATTTTAGGTATATTGTACATACATATTATATTATCTGCAAAACGCTAGTGTCTTATGATAATTAAAATATATTCCATTTTATACTTCATATATTCCTTTTACATTTTAATTTGCATGTATATATGTCCAAACAGTCGGTCATACCAAATCCTCACAGTCGGATCACACCCCTTTCCTTGCTGAAAGGGATGAATTAATTTTAATCTCCCTTTCTCCCCTTTCCTCCTTGTCTCCCACAAAGTCTTCCAACAAATGAAATAGGTACCTTTCGATGCGCTAAAAATATATTAAATAAAGGGATATATGAACACAGATAATAATCTAATATATTGAAGCATGAAACGTACACAAACTTTTATTTTGAAACAAAAATCAAAATGAAATATTTACATATCTGACAGAATATTATTGACATATTACAAAATAATAAAAGTTATGATAACGAAATATTTTATTTCGCTTTTTTTTTCAACACTTACATAAAACTTATGCTTTAATATACTGATTATATGAAGCTGATAATTTCAAAATACATAATTCTCTATGTAACAGTGTCCATCACAAATGCTACCAGGTGGTGCAAATAATTAAGACGTATTTAAAAAGTGAGGAATAAAAAGCATAATAAATGCACGATTCCCTATAATAATGTAAGTAATATAGATATATATGTAATAATATATTCCGCTAGATGGATACCATAAACCACAACCCAAACGAATTAAAAAATAAAAAAAGCTTTCGACTGCAGGTGGCAGTAGTTAAAATACAATTCACAGACGAAAAAAGTTGTGAAAGTTAAACATATATATAACTTCCAAAACATTCGATAGATGTAGTAGTCTATCATAAGTGGTAATGGTGAACGCTACATTGTGTTAAGGTGATCACTTGAGCCAGCCGTAAGACAGATCGTAAGCCCTTTCAATACCAAAAAAAGACTTCCATACCCACATTCCCATATTAAAACATAGCTTCGTCTCTATGAAACATCTATGATATTTACTATAATTAGAAAAATAATAATTTTTCTTTTTCTTTTTCTTATTGTAGGATTGCAGCTGTAAAAGGTGTCAATTTTTTTACAATAGGCAATGTAAACACTATCAAGACTTTGAGCCTCATCCTAGGATACAATCTCTATTTTCATAGCACAGGCGATTAGCTTTGTTTAATCGTAAGAATATTGATGTGATAGGTGTATTGTATGTATATATATGTGAATAGGGGTGTTATCTGGCCAGACAAGGTGAATATACTTCCTTTTCCACCTGTACATAATATCCGCACATATGACGGCTCTTGCCCCTATAACCTGCCTTAGGGCGCGCCATCTATAAATACTTTAGAGAATTAAGTCCACCCGAACGGATATCCGGCACGCTGGCGCTCTGGCGGCGGTGCGATAAACCAAGCGGGGGGTGCGCGGGAAATATTACTAAAGATCTTCCCGAATAAATGTTTGATATGAAGGCTCTCGCGCGGTGATAAAATACCCTTCAGAGACCTCTTTTCTAGGCGTTTGCCAGGGTCTGAATTTTGCATGGAGCTCGCACGAGTTAATATCTTCGCAAGAAATATTATATCTTAAGATACCCCGCACTTCGCGGGATGTTTTTGTCACTTTTATCAAAAATAAGGAATATAAAAGCAAAGGCAGCAATATATAAAAAATTTAATGACAGCTTTTAATGCAATAACCGAGGATTTCTAATTAAGAATGTATTGAATTCGAGATTTTATAGGAAATAAAGTTCGGTGTCTTACAAAACCATGTTTCTATATCACTAGTAAAAGCAAGGGCAGCAATATACACTTCAACCAATCGACCCCAAGGGATTATGCGAAAAAATGGCCGCTTCATATTATAGTGAGAATTAATGTCGATTTAAGACTGAAACATCAAAGCAAAGATAGCAATTTCCAATTATTTAAATAGCAAAAATAGCAATGTCTACTATTTGGTAGCAAAAGTTACATATCTATATTTACGCGTACATCAAAGGGAAACTGAAATGTCAATTACTTATTTCCAATAAGGTATAGGTTTAATAGATTCCAAGAAATTTCCTCAAGTAGTGACAGGTTTTTTGTATTTATCTCAGAAACACCTCAGATGGATATTAACCTTTGCCTTTGCTTTTATACCACTCAAGCGATGTTTATAAATTATTTTTTGGAATAAATTTGAATTCATCAGAATTACCATTTCTTTAAAATTTCCTCGAAAATAAATGAACTTATAGTAGAGAAAAAAGAAACGTTACCTTTTTCATATATATATATCTTATTATTATTTTATAAGCTTTTTAATATATTATTTTGTTATAAACACATAACTATTTATTTATATTTTAGAAAATATTCATATTATGCGGTTTAGAAATAACATAAAAGTAAAGAATATAATGTTTTATACAGGGTTATTTGTAAAATGTAAATAAACTCACAGAATTTTATTCCTGCCTTGATTATGAATCAAAAATGTTCAAGCAGCCATGATCTAAAATCAATAGTTATGGATTTATAAAATTTCAAAGTTCGCTTTTTTTTTCAATATTTCTTATTTTTTACAAAACGTTGAACTACCATTACAGTAACTTACATCGATTACGAAAAATTCAGTCGTTTAAATACAAATTAAATAAAATGATGAGGTAAAACGATAGATTGAACATTTTCGACTCATAATTAAAGCAGGTTATTAATGTTTTCCAAATTACCCTATACATAGAACCTTATTTATGAGTCTTTTAAAAAACTTGTATGGTTCTTACAATAAGAAAAATTAAATATTAAAGAGTAATATTTTGTCTGTTTTTTTTTAATAAATTTAATTTAAATTATATTGTGGATAGACGAATTTCATTACATATTATATGTGTGCAAAACAATGAATAAGAATGTCCACTACCCTATTTTAATACAAAATTTATTTTTCGTTCATAAAAAAAAATATTTTATAATTTTGTGATTCGGTATCCCTTAGAGCCAGAAGCTTTTCTCTTAAATAGTCGATATTTTTGTTATTTTATTTTTCTACATCTATATATTTAATGAAATTTTACTAATTTTTTAAATATGTACCTCTTAATTTGAGACAAATCTTTTAGAGGGAGAGCGAAACTGTTCTGGGGGGCAGTCGATCGACTGAGTAATACTTTTAGTTTTAAAAACAAAAGTTATCTCTCACTGTGTCTAAGCGTAAAGTGTTCAATCAATGTAGTGAAGACAGAATACAAAGTGATAGAAAAATAACCATTCGGATAAGATACGTTAGAATATTGTCGCCACATTCTATAAGCTACACTGCACACATTTTAGAACATTTTGGTTAAGCTTGGAAAACGAAAACTGTACCAGAATTTTCGACAAATCAGGTACTTATGTATTTATTTGTCAAGTTAAGTCTCTTTTGCGAGAGTTGCAAAAACCAAGCGAGTGGAACATTCTAGCGACCGAATTAGTGAAAGTTACGTAAAAGTGTTCCAATTAAATAGCGTCTAGTGACTTAATAGTGAATACGACATGAAAATGAAATGCAATTAGCAGAAGTTCAGTAAGTAACTAATAATTTAACGATCCGATCGATTTAGGCCGCCCTAGATCAGGAATAGCGAAATAATTTAATTTAATGGAAATTATAATTAAAGAGTTAAGGTTGTTATTACGGTCCTTAGACATATTTAACTGTAACTGATTGCGGATATTTTATACGAGTCGTATTTTTTTCCGAGAAACGATTCTCGACGTTTCGTTGAATTCTTATTCAACGTCATCAGGAGGACGACCTTTACCCATGGACGTAGAGGGCAGACTGATTACAGCTTACGAAAAATTCATTTGTTTCAATACAAGTTAAATAAAATGATAAAAACCCTGAAACATTTCCAATTGGAATGTTTTCCAATTGGAATTCGAAGATTTTTAATTATTTTATTTGACTTCTATTAAAGGGAATGAATTTTTAATATTCAATATAAGTTACTGTAATGATATTTCAACGTTTTACAAAAAATAAGTCAAAAATATTGAGAAAAAAATGCAAACTTTGATGTCGCATATCTCCATAACTATCGATATTAGGTCATGATAGCTTGAACATTTTCGACTCATAATCATGGCAGAAATATAGCCCTGCGAAGTCATTAATGTTTTCCAAATAACCCTGTATAAACCTACTTATTATTAAGTCTAATCTTCATCTCGCTTAAAATCCATCCACCAAATGTATCTCATGATCATGAGATGTCGTGTCTTGTTAAATTTCAGGTAATTTAGGAAGAGAATTATGTGCGAAAAATTCACAAAGCTACTAGAAATTCCTTTTAGAACCGAATGTTTTCAATATCACCCCACCCCAGATAAGCAAATCCAATACAAAACATTTATATTTATATAAAGTGCGCACGTGACGACTAATAAATACATAAATAAATATATTTAAATGTAAATAAATCTGAAACTCAATAACAAAAAATAAAATTCTTTGAAATTCTACACAAAAATTTTTCCTATTATTGTTGGATTTGAAATTATTTATGATGATCATTAAATTGGTTTAAAAACATAGACTATTTTATACTAATTATTAATAATACTTTACCTGTCGATGACAGACGATGACACTATTGAAATTATTTGATGTATAACATCTTTCCTCTCGCTTTCCTGCAATCTGTGGGAGTGATTTCGTGAAAATGATCGGAAATTTGCAACAGGAAACAAGAAACCAATGAGCGCGCGCAGAGCGCGTGCGGTGATAGAATTATCCATCAGATGATGCCAACCATTGCCAACCCAGTTTCCGAAAGGTTGGTACTGTATTAATAAATGTATAATATAAGTTTGTTTCTTTCAAACTTTGGAGAGATTGTCAAAATTAAAGAAAATAAACCTTCTTTTGTGTACGATTAATAAACATTATTTTAATAAAGAAATGATATAAAAAATGTATTTTTTAATATAGCAAATATTTATTTGATAACTTTATTATAGCTGTCATGACATCAAAGAACACTGTTTTATCGACATTGCCAAAATTATTTAATGACAGTGCGGCAAAATTTAATATTAAAGAAATGCGCATACATTTTCTTTACTTGTATTTACTAATTAATAAATATATATATATATACACACATATATATATTTATGTATTTAAAAATAAGTTTTTGATAATAACTTTCTGAAAAATGTGCATATCATTGATACAAAATGCAAGTGAGTAATAATGAATAAAATTATTCGATTATATATTTCCATATTACATATATACATCATATGTGTAACATTTGATAGCTCTCATACACACTACTGTAACTGTACTGTTTTTTTTTAATAAATAGAGATTCGAATACGGAATACGTGTCGCATCAATATTCCTATAATTTTCAAAATAAGCTAAAGCTAATGCTATAAAAATAGGACTAAATCCCTGGTGTCCTGGAATAGGGCTCGAACTACCAACCACCATAATCACGATGTCATGACTACTACACCAACAAGCTACTTGAGAAGTAAAATATAAAATAACAATTAACTTCTTCAAAAAGAGCAAAATGATTTAGTAGTGACATTATTTAAAAAATTATTTAGAATATACTTTTTTGTCACCACTTATTTGTTGAAAATATCAACATGTTTAAAATATCAACCACTGACTCCAAGATATGTTGGTAATTTCAAGAAATAAGTGCTAAAAATTTATATTATTTTTATAAATATATTTAAACTCAGTTTATGTTTTTCACCCAATGCTGCATTATATTAGGTCCTTACATATGAAATTGAGGTTTTGCCGTACCTGCAAATTTGATCTCAAATATCTTCTCTTTGGCTAGGAATTCCAAATCCAAATTTATACAGCTATTTACTCATGTATTTGTGTTTTGAAAATTATAATTCATTTGTTTTTTCCTCAATTGTTTTTTTCTTTGCGTCACTCAGTTTACAAAATGAAAAACTTGAAATATCGCGTTATTTACGAGTACGAGTTCCACCGTGGCACCAGTGCTGCAGAAACGGCTCGAAGGATTAATGATGTGTATGGCGACGGTGCCGCAAAAGAAAACACAGTGCGTTTTTGGTTCCAACGTTTTCGTTCTGGAAATTTCGACCTGCAGAACAAGCCCCGTGGACGGCCGGAGACCAAAGTTGATAATGAAGAATTGAAGGCTATTGTGGAAGCGGATCCATCGCAAACCACATCCGAGTTAGCTGCAGGCTGCGGTGTTAGTGATAAAACTGTTTTAATCCACTTGAAGCAAATTGGTAAGGTGAAAAAGCTTGAAAGGTGGGTACTTCACGAATTGAGTGAAGCAAATCAACAAACGCGCGTTGACTGCTGCGTTGCATTACTCAACCGGCACAATAATGAAGGGATTTTAAATCGAATCATTACCTGTGATGAAAAGTGGATCCTGTACGATAATCGGAAGCACTCATCGCAATGAACCCTGCCGAACCAGCCAAACCATACCCCAAGCGAAAATTGACTCCAAAAAAGTTACTTGTGAGCGTTTGGTGGACTAGTGCTGGTGTCGTTCACTACAGCTTTCTTAAATCTGGCCAGACGATTACGGCAGATGTCTATTGTCAGCAACTGCAAACCATGATGGAAAAGCTAGCTGCTAAACAACCGAGGCTGGTTAATCGCTCTAGGCCACTGCTGCTTCATGATAACGCTAGACCACACACTGCACAACAGACGGCTACCAAATTAGAGGAGCTTCAATTGGAATGTCTAAGACATCCACCGTACTCTCCGGACCTTGCCCCAACAGATTACCATTTTTTTTCGAAATTTGGATAACTTCTTGCAAAGGAAAAAATTCAACTCCGATGGGGCAGTCCAAACCGCCTTCAAAGATTTTATTGATTCCCGTCCGAATGGTTTTTTTAGTAAAGGGATCGATGAAATACCTATGAGATGGCAAAAGTGCATAGATAGCAATGGTACATACTTTGATTAAATAAATATATTATAATAAAAAAAAATCGGCTTTATGTTCCTCCCATACTAAACGTCAATTTCATATGTAAGGACCTAATATTTATTCACATTGATTAAAAGTTCTCCATATTCTAATACCGCATTCCATCTCATTCAAATAAACTGTTTCCACTGCCCCTAAGTGGCGATGATCAAAATCGTTAACCAAGATTTAACCGCCGTCTAGTACCGATAGTTGTCCGTTGACTTATAGAATTCAGTTACCAATAATCGATACAATCCAGTCTCCCTGTTCCTGAGAGAATAACCAAACCACTGAATGTTAGAATACCATTGAAAATGTATGCACAACAACAGCTTTAGGTAACATTTTGGCATTCTGTCATTGAATATCGAATAAAGCCATGCTTAACAATCGATTTTATTATTAAATTTATTTTATTAGTAAAAAAAATATGGCCTAGAATTAACACACATTTAAAAAAAAAAAAAGTTTATTTATTGCGGGTAACAACATTTAAATTACGTATTCTTATCTTCACAGTACGTCTTTGCCTGATTTTGAGTCTTGTTTATATTAATTTATTTTGAGAGCCATAAGAAACTTATTTAGTAAAATAAAAAATACCGCACACATAAAAAAGCAAACAAAAATAAAAAAAAGTATCTTACTCAGCGAGTACATTATAAAAAATCAATCAATAAAAAATTTTGAAGACACGCTTTTCTACGCCTTCTTTGCATACACTTGTAATCGATTTTTTAACATCACCTAATATGCAGTATCTAAATATTAAACGAATTTTTACAAATTTTAAAACATATTTTTGAACTTCATTTTCTTAAGTTGTTTTTTTGACTCTTGACTCTTTTTTGTGACGCGATAAATAATTTTAATCAAAATAATGACCAAATCATATAGTAAAGTAATCCACTTTACGTAAAAGTTTCAGAGCTCTAGCTAGTCGGAAAGTTGGTGAAAAATCAATCACAAAATTGCATCACGACAAATAAACAATACATAGAGTATGTTGTCGAAGCATTAGAATAATAGACTAAAAAGTTATTTAAACAAACATATGAAAAAACTTTTAAATTAGCTTTTTGGACTTGTATTCGCGGTGTTACTGAAATTATTCTATATTAGGTTCAAACACATTACAATGACGTAGCGGAACAACTCAACATGTGTGCGGTACATGGTTTAATGAAGTGAAATTAAAATAATTATGTTGCACCACATGTCAATTAATGACAATAATGTCCAGCCAGAATTAGAAAACGGGGCAACAAAGCACAAATTGTGGAGAACGGGGCATTTGATGAGACGACAGGACAATGGGTAGGCTAAAGAGGTGACTGAATAGGGAGCTTTGACCGGAAGGCGATGTGTGAGCAAGTCGAAAGCCCGCTGCACCGATGACATGCGGGCCACAGCGGACAGAGGACAGAAACAGAGAAGTTGGGGGAGACGCATGTACAATAATGGAAGCAAAGACGTTCGAAAATACGAACGAAAATATATACAACGAATTTTTGTTGATTTGATTTTTGATTGATTTGATGATTGATAAATTTGCTTAAAAAGCCCAGAACTTAATTTTAAAACTGCAACTTCATAATAAAAATTCGTTAAAATATTTTTGTTTCTTAATCATTTCTAATTAATAAAGTTACACCACCCTAAAATTTATGTAGAAATTTTGTAATTTTTACATTTTTCATTTTATTTTTTATTGTTTTTTTTTTTGGCTCTTTTTTAGGTTCAACCATTATTGATGTGAAAATATTCGAAAAAAATGGTTGCATCATGTCCATTCTCGTGATGAATTTCCTCAATGCGCGTTTGTAACGTGGATCATCTTTGATCTATGTATTTCTGCATCAAAAACTCTTTCTCATATTTATAATATTACTATGATTAATAGGGTGGGCCAAAAATTATTTTTTGTCATTTCTTAAGGGGCACATCGATAAAAAGGTGCCAAATGGTCTCAAATTAACACATGTAAAATATCATTACATTCTGATAAGTCTAATTGCCTCGGGATTGATGACGATTTTTCTTTTTTTTTTCGAGATATGTTCTCATTAGGATTCCAAACCAATAAACGTAACTTTCTTCAGGCATACACAATGTATATCATGATTGCGAGTATGAGGGGTTAGTGAGTTCAGTGTGAGAGAGTCGAAGAATACCTAGGGCGTACGTGCGCCCTGTTCCCGTATTTAGTCAGTGTCAGTGTAGCTCTGGCCGCAATTACTCGAGGTTGTGTCGGGCTCTTTTTCCTTATTTCTAATATGGTTCGTACACGTCAAAAGCAGATATGTCCGTTGTTTGGTTATTCAAGTGATATTAAAAGTAATGTGTTACCAACCTATGAAGATGTTATAAAATTCTGAGTGGAATCGGCAAAAGATAAAACGTGATAATGAAACTAATAACCCACTTACTCAGGAAATAGAGAATATTTTCGTCGCAAAAATTTAAAAAATACAGTCAAGAGCTTCTATTTCTACTATTCAAAAAAAAAACGACGAAAAGTGACGTTGAAAAGGTATCATCTGAAATTCAACAATCTTTGAAAAACCACCCTCAAATACCAAAGAAGAAATTAGAAGAATTTCGCCGTACCAGTTAAATATTGTTTGACATTTCGTCTTGTAAGTGTAAGAATATTTAGGAATGCATTTTCATTTGCTCCAGCTTCTGGCACATCGAAATGTATAGACCAAGCAATCACCGATTTTTTTTTGAAATCAGAAATATCTATGAAGTCTTTGGTAGCTGTTGCATATGATGGAACTAACGTGAACGTTGGTCAATATGGAGGTGTCATACATCTGCTTGAAAACAGATTAGGTAAACCGTTGCAGTGGATTATCTGCTTACTTCATATGAATGAAGTACCGTTTCGGCACTTATTTCTACATATTGATGGTGGCGTATTGGGACCCAAAACAATTTCAGGGAGAATCGGTAAAGATCTAGAAGTATGTGAAAAAAGGCCCATTGTTCGATTTCAACGTATCTCAACAGAGTTACCCAAGTTTTCTGTTCAAGGTATTAGCACTGACCAAACATATTTATATATGTTTGGTCAGTGCTAATACCTTAATCTGAATAGTCTCAGCGATTTCAATGGGCATTTTTCCCAAGGATTTAGTTAACAAATCGCCAGGCAAAATATCTCACGTCCGATAGCTAACTCATCGTAATCGAATTCTGCGTTTGTATGTTTTAATGGAATCTCCTTCTAAAAACTTAGTAATTCTTGCTGCGTATGTCGTCAAGGCTTACGCCCCAACATGATTTGCTTTAAAAATTCACCCTTTCTGTAAAGGTGGAGCACGGCACCTGTTCAAACTCATCACTGCAACAGGATATTTGTCCACAGAACTGAAAGCCATAATAGAATCTGTAATTCAATGAAACAGTTACTTCGCACACCCTGAAAATTTATTCATCGCAATGCTGACTGACTTGTTTTAACTACCTACTATAAAATTGGATGCGTTGTCTTACACAGATCTCATTGACTGGCAAGAGAATATATCCGATCAATATTGAAATCCATACCTGACAAAAACATCCAACTGTTTGTCGTTCAAAAGCAGAAAGATAACTCTCATTACTACGCCTGCCGTGCCACAAGAAAGCCGTTGAAAGGGCAGTCAAGACTGTGACAGAAGCTTCAGCCACATTGTGCAAAAAATCTGAGAGAGAAGGCTTCATTAAAAAATAAATATTATTTCGGAAAGCCATGCCGAAATTCGATAATATGAAGGATTTTTCGGCTGTTTCAAACATTATAAAAAATAATAATAGTAATGCCATTTTTGTAAACATTTACTTGTAATAAATAAATTTAACTCGTACAAGTATATTTCGATTTATTATTTAACTTTTTATGCATTTTAAACTTTTTAAATCATGTTGTAAAGACTCGTTAAAAATTAGATTTTTTTACAAAATATGTGTTCTTTAAAGTCAATCCGGAGGCAGAAGATGATATCACATTGTAATGAAATTTTAGAAGGAAGCTAAAAACATCATTTAGCACCCTTTTCTTGATGTGCCTAATAGAAATCATAAAAAAAAATTTTCTTCATACAACGGTGGCCCACCCTAATGATTAATTAATTTTTAAAAAATTCGTTTTATTTGTCAAAAAGCAAATTTTTAGAACACTTCTTCCGACTTCCGAGTCCAAAGAGGTCGTTAGCGAAGAAAAAGAAGCGCACCAGATTTTGAAAAATCATATATTAATGTGAACTTTCTTCACATTTGTGTTCTTGTATATTGCAATATCCATCTTGTCTCGTGGAAATGAAGCAGGTAGGTTTTTTAACTTCATTCCGGTATGTGGAGAGGTTTATGTAGTCCCACACATTCCATATAAGAATAGGTACGTATATTAAATTATCATACATGCGATATATAAAAATATAAGATGATTTAAATATATAAATATAAATTATCATATGCAGGTACATAAAAGGTAAGACATAACAAGAAATAAGGTATATAGCAAGAATTATTCAAACATACAAAGTAAGAAAGACATGGTGCGAAGCAAAAGAGCAAGTATTATAGCAATAATTGTTAATGTAAAAAAATAAGCATAATTAAATAAATATGATGTATAAAAGAAAAGAAAAAAAAGTATAAATATTAAAATAAATAAATAAATATAAAAAAAGATAGTGGGGAAATTTTTGAATTAAAATTCTTTTTTTTTTAAATTAAAAGTAATAAACAATAAGATATGCATGCATTTTGTACGTGTCACATCAATATTCTTACTTTTTTCAAATTTAACTATGAAAAGAGGACAATCCTATTTTGTTTCTGTACCCATAATATAGAGTGGAATCGCGATGATACGGTGTATTTTAGGTACGCGGGATTTTACATTTTTAGTTGGATTTTAATTTTTTATACTTTAAGGAGAAATAAATATTTGTGCGGTGGTTCGAATGGCGACCGGAGAAAAAAAAACAGACTCATAATGATAGGTCTAAATCAGAATACAAGAATGGAATCAAATCCTACCTACAGAATGACATTTTTCACTGGTAATGTCAGATGCGGGTGGTAAATCAATGCGAGCGATAAAATACTTCTTAAACAATTGTGATTAGTATAAAAATACTGGAGAAATGTAATGAGAAACATATGCGTTCAAGTCAGCGCCTTGCAAGCAAAACTATCGCGGACGAAGTGACTGCTACGAGAGCCGAAGAAAGATTATTGTTGCATTGGCGGTAATTGCAATATTCAATTTCCTTAGCGTAGCGGAAACTTGAAGGTGGAATATTTTAATATTCCTGGAATGGATTTAATGATTAAAAAAAGCACAAAAATGATAAGAATAGATGGATTTTCATCTAATCGATGCCAATTTATCAGCTAACCATTTTTTCCCTTAATTAATAAACTTTATAAAAATATTGGCGAAACGAGGTAATAAATATTACCAATATGTTTTCAATAAATCTAAATTGTTTCAAACAAGTAGAAAAATTGTTTTTTTTGAAAATGTGCTTTAACACTCAAGCTTATTTATTATAAAGCTTATTGTCACCTATGCAGTAGTTATCCAAATATTAAACATGTTTTAAAGTTTGAAGCAAATTTTCGAACGGCATGTTCTTCAACTTTTTACGTGACGGTTGTGTGTGATGTGATTAATAATTTAAAGCGAATGACGTGATTATTAATTTTAATCTAAGTAATGACCAAATCATGTCAAAATTGAGATCTTTAGCTAGTTGGAGAGTTGGTGAAAAATCAATTACTAGAAAGATTCCTCGGCAACAAACAGACAAAGGGAATTAAATAAAAGTTTGTAAAAAGAGTACTTGAAATGAGTTTAAATTCCCCCCATAAATTTAAATTATATGTTTATTTTATGTCTATGGCACAGAAGTAGTATAGTCAGATGGAATGACTCGTTCTACAGTATTTTTTTAAAACACAGATTTTTAATTTTACTTGAAATTTATGTCTCAATAAAAATAAAGGGAAATTTATTATTTCAAAAATTAGTGACGATCTGCATGCATAGGTGAGTTTAACACCTCCGCGAAAACTCTCAGCCTACGCACCGCCGTCATATTATTTATAGCATAATCGTATTTTTAACTTCTCGGCTAAATATTTCGCCGAGTTTAACTTCGGTTTAACGATACACCCGAGGGCTATTGTGGAGCGGAACTTTGTCAGTGAGGCAAGGCATAACAATATATAGGCCAATATGAGATAAACCACCTCCACAGCGGTTTACCTCCAGTACGGCGGCTTAGTGCTCCGTGTTATGTGTTCGATCGAATCCAATGCGCGCCGCGGTTTAAACAAGGGATGACCGACATTATTTAAATAAAATTAATGTCACATTTACAAAATCATGAAAAAATTTACCCCGGCAAAGTGTCTTACTAGACATTTATCTCTCGGTATATTAAAACAACATTTTCTTTAGTCAAAGTTGTAAAATAAACATAAATCCAAAAACAAACGTGCAACACCTTAACACATACCTAGGATATAAGAACACAAAATCATAAATTAAAAATAAATACAATATTGAATATATAAACAGTAAAAATATTATTATCATGTGTTGTGGCTTTAGGAAACAAATGAAAATACTAGAAACTAATTAGCGATTTTAATAATTAGTGGTTTATTATATAGTAGCTGTGCCCGCGCGGCTTCGCACGCGTAGATTTTTAGTACACTGTTTGGATCGTCATAGAACTTTCTCGAACCTTCTAGAACATTTTCCTTCCAGAACTTTCAAGAAATTTATTGAATGTATGGGAACCTTCTAGACACATTTCGCCACTCAGTTGAGAACCTTATAGAACTTTTGGCTAGAATTTTTTCTTGACAGAGTCACTTAACACGATAAATAAATACATGATCCTTAAATAATATTATTTTGCATTTTATCACTCGTCTTTTAACGCTTAATTATCGCTTGAAAAATTATACTACGTTGGGCACTCGCTCGATTATTTCACTTACTATCTGTCGCTGCAAATTCAATGACTGGCCACGCTAGAATTCGTCCCGTGCACCGATAAACATTTCAAAACAAACTCGATTGCGCAGCGCAGTGCTGCTTTATTTATATACGCGATACGATAGTCTTTCGAACTCTCGAGAAGATTATTTTTACTTCTAGTGTTTATGAGAAGGTTCCCGTCCAGACGTTTCCCGAATGTTTTAGATAATTCTAGACTGTAGGGTGTTCTAGATATTTCTATAGTGTTGTCCCAAAGTGACGTATTGTAAAGAATTCGGACAGTGCGCAATGCCATCTGCTTGAAATTTCATCACATTATATTGTATATTTCTATTTCAGTTTCAATTTATTTGATATAACACATATATTATAAACTATAATTCAATTCGTAAATCTTATAATACTTAATTTATATAGGTATATAAAGTAATTATTATCGAGGATGTATGAGAATCTTGCTTCGGAAAACCCTTTCAGAGATATGGAACAGATCAATATCCAGCGTTCAGCATAGCGGAAGCTCTTTCCACAGGCATAACCATCAGCAGCTTGGTACTGTAATTTTGAATATGAAACAATCTATGCTGAAACTGTCTAAGATAATTATCAGAAACCTACAAACCAACGTTTTACATAATTTTAGTATTATGGATCGAACAATCGATGAAAATGCGTAGTCAAAATACACATTTCTTCTCTTCTTCTCTTTAAACTATTGTAGCCAAGCATACCTTGGAGAGACTCTTTTGGATAGAACCAAGAATCATGCCCATACTCTCTCATGCAGCGATATCTCAGAAACTCATTTTGTACTTTTTCTATTGTAAGTGAATACTTAGACCCGACCTCAGAGTCAATACTTAGATGTTTTAAAGATTAAGATACCCTTTAAAAGAGTTATTTTGTACAGAAAATTACGATTTGAAGGCGTACCAACCTCGAGAACAACTAAGTATTGACTCTGAATTCGAGCCACAAGCTCACGTGGCCCCCAAAGAACTGTAAAGAGTTCTCCACCAAAGAGTTGTAAAGAGTTCTCAGTACCTGGGTATTTTAGAAAAACCTGGCAGTACGCAGAATAAATTTAAGTATTATAATATATACGTTATCCAATATCATTTTATAATTACTATTTAATTTCATTTTATTAATTGTAATAAATCTGAGGGACGTATATCGTGTGGCATAAAAGAGACAGAGCGTCAAAGAGAGAGCGAATGTTATATAAGGTCGCGCTCCCGTCGAGTGTGGGCTTTTATCCATTGTATAGACAGACTGCTATTGTTAATTGTCATCTCTGTTAACCGCATTGTTACCTCCATTAAACTAAGAGTCTACCACACGATCTTTTATTGGAAGAACCCAGCACAAAGAAGAAGAGACCAAGAATATTACATTGATAATTAACTATTTTATTAATAACTGTTGAAATTTAAAAAAAAAATCGTTTTCCTGTTCCCATATGCAATTATTCACATTGGGTAAGAACACGATGGGTAAGAACAGTAAAACAAAATTATCTTACTTAATAATTTGATTTATACTGTACAAAATAATATCAATAACCCAATCAATATTAAAATGTATAAATATGCTAGTAATTTGAGTGAAAAACACCGGTGAAGACCACTTTTTCATAGTTTATCTTGTATTCTATCACGTTTTGTAGCAAATGGTATCAAATTAAAATTTATTGTCTTCAAAAAGATCAAAATACTGTTTTGTGGATATTATTAATATAAATAAAAATATATGATTAATAAAATAAAATTAGTTTTCACCACTTTTTTATATTGAAAATGTCAACGTGCTTCAAGGCCTATGGCCCTTTTGTCAGGATACTTATACAATATATACTTTGTTTGCACAACTTATTTATTGAAAATATCAAAAATTTTCTTGGCCAATAGTCCTTTCGTAAAGAAATGTATAATAATGTATAAAAAAACGAATTTTAGTCAATAAAAAATAATGTGTATGAGAAATGAATAAATTATTAAGTACTAACATGAAAACAAATTTAAAAGTGAACTATTTGTAAAACGTACTTCATTATTTATAATATTCAATTAACTTGTGGTTAGGACTCTCCCCTCGTAATCCAAACCTCACTCCAGACCAGCAAGTTAGTCCTATTTTCGTAGCCAAGCATTTAGCTTAGTTAATTAAAATAGTAAGAATATTGATGTGACACGTTTTCCGTATTCGCATCTCTATTTGATTTTTTTTAGAAATAGTATTATCGCACTTATATACATTTTCGAGTTTCCAGACGTTTCGCAAATATTGTAGCTTATTCCAGATCTTACCAGCAATTTCCAATTTATTGTAAAATTTCCAGCGTGCTGAGAAATTCTCGACTAAGTAAGTATCATGTCAATATACACAAATATAAATAAATAAAAATGCAGTCATCGGACTTCCGAGTGCCATTAGGTCATTAAAGAAAAACAAGTGATACAGACAAAGATTGAAGGAGGACACGAAAGCCTCCATCAGACAACGAATCGATAATGAAATAAGATGATGACCTCTTTAAATAATACACGAAAAATCGCGCAGTATACAGGTACCTACGTACACATTTAAACTAAAATACACCCTTTAACTCACATCCTTCCAACATTGTCCCACTTAACGACGGCCACTCCTCTCCATTTCGGACCTTCGTATCCAGATGCTTCCTGCCATTATGTTTATGTCGTCAGTCGCACGGGAGACGGCCTTCCCTTCACGATCCAGGGTGTTCTCGATAATGTATGGAGCACTTCACACCAATGGATAGTATTGGCTTTACCTTCCTGATGGCCGAGCGCCGTTGGTTATTTCATATTCAGAATGTAAAAGTATGTTTACTGGGGCGACAAGGCTGAGAGGGGTATCGAAAGGTGACGTAAGATAAATGGTACCCTGAATACTGTTATGGTCAATAGTAATCTGTTACGCGAAGAAAGAAGAAAGAAAAAAAAAAGAAAGAAGAAAGAAGAAGAAAAACAGCTCATCAATATGCTTAAACATTATTGAGTTCAGACCTTAGCTCATTTTGATTCCAATGTCAATTAAGCTGTAAGGAGGTGGCTACAATATAAAACTGCAGAAGAAAAACAATAATAATTTAACGAACTATTTAATGTACAAAAGACCCAAAATCTTCGATGGTCCACCGTACAAATAATAAAACATATAGTGATCATAAAGGAATTTCAATTAGAGTGCAATTAGTTTGCTAGGTTGCTAGGTACGGTGTTGCAAGCCAATACTTAACCTTAATATCATCACATACTTATCACACCAACCCTGATGATGGACCCTGCAATTGGATCCGAAAAATTGGACAGAGAGGTCAGCTATACATGGTGAATATCCCAGAAAAATATACACAGACGATATTAGTCAACTTGGTTCAATATTCTTGTGCAAAAAAACGAAACTACTGGTCCAAAAATAAGATAAAAATAACAAAAGTTTTAGAGATATTTCGCAAACAAACGAGTCCCAATTTTGTTTTGGTTCTATTCTATACGTGGGGTAGGGAGGCAAAGGCAGCAATCTCCAAAAAAATTAGTGCAGTCCTCGAGGATTACTAATTTATGCTGAACTGAATCGCGATTTAATAGAAAACGTAGCTTACAAATTTACAGGAAAATGGGGTTTGGAAGGGATAAATAAAACCTTTTTTTAAATTTTTTTAGCTTCGAATTCATGGTTGAACATAATTTTTAACATAAATTATTTAAGAACTTTCTATAAACCGTTTGGAGTAACTTTACGTCTACCGGTTTCAATACCACTGTATCTTTCTCAGGATGGACGCATACTTACTATATTAATTATATGGCTATAGTTAATAACCATTTGAGTTTTATGAATAACTCAATATTTGATATTATATTCCCCATTTTGGTGCCTACTTTTCAATTACTAATTAATCACTATTTGTTTACTAAAATAAGTAATGGAAAGTTAGTGTGCGTCCGTTATGACAAAGATAAAGTGATATCGAAATCGAAAGACGTTAAGTTACTCAAAGTGGTTTATATAAAGTTACTTATTGATTTCAATTAATATATAAAATCTAGAATTCAGTACATTTTAAATTGGTTATCCTTGGTGACTGCATTCAAAAAATTTTTTTGGAAATTGCTGCCTTTGCTTTATATATACCCCACATATTAAATTATGTAAAACTAAACAAACTTTGAAATAGAAATGATTGATCTATCATTGGTATTAACACTATAGAGAATAAAAAACTACTAAATAATACTATTTTTATCAAAATAATATGGTATAAAGACCATCTGACTCCCTTGAAATATTCTATAATGCTTACGGTAACTGATTTCTTAGAGAATTTAAAAAATAATTAGTTAATACTCCTTAGTAAAGAATAATATATTACGCAGGTAAACTCTGCATTTGCATGTCTTGTACATAAATTTTATTAATATAATTATTAATATATTATAATATTAAAAAAGTAACCCATAAAAACCAAGTTTTTATTATACTCCCTTTCTCATTTACTAATGGAAACTGGTTTGGCGTTTAACCTACGCGTTGGGCTTCGGAAAGGGGTTTAAAATGGATCCAAAGTTTTTTCGTCAGCCACTATTTAATATAAAGGGAGTAAAAAAGTATCCCGTAGAAACAAAGTTTTTATTATACCCCCTTTCTCATTTACTAGTTGAAACATTTTTTTTCGCTTAACCTACACGTTGGGCTTCGGTCGGACGACGCTACGAAAGGGAGTAATAAAAAATTTCCAAAAATCCAAAATTATACTACAATCAGGTTTCGCGTCTACCAGACGCGTTGAAATATTTTCATACAACTTAATAAGTTGTACGAGTCTGCTTGCAAAGTTTCAGCTCGATTGGATCACGGGAAAGGGGTTTAAAATGGATCCAAATTTTTTTCGTCAGACAAGAAGACAAGCAGACGCCACGAATTAATATAAAGGGAGTAAAAATAGAGAAAATGAGGAAAGAATGGTAAGAAAGATATATGATGCAAGTGTTGACGGCGCCAGAAAAAGAGGGCGACCACGGAAGACGTGGCATGACCAGATTAACCAGATACTGGAAGATGGTCCTGTTAGAAGTCTGAACAACCGTCGAGCTTGCATGCGAAGATGTATGAATGTAGACGAAGCGAAAGTTGTATGTCAGGACAGAAGAGTATGGCGCTCTACCCTCTCTGCCTACCCTCTCGGAGAAACGGCGTGATGGTAAGTAAGTAAGTAAGTAAAAATAGAGAAGCGTTTTCTCACTTAATATATCTAGCTGTAACTCGTCATAAATGACGGTTCTTTTACTTGCCGGATCCTAAAGAATAAGTATTTTCTTACATATAGCCGACACGTGTAATTTAGGCTCAGCGATGGCAACATCGCTATCGTTGCCGCCTTCGGGTTTGCTGGCCCGGGGTTCAAGCCCCATCTCCGGCGGTTTAATTTGTTTTTTTTAGCCGCGAATTCGAACAAAATTACGGACGTAACACAAACGTAAAGTGACAGGCGTATGGACGGACACACAACGAAATTATCATGTTTGATTATTATTTTTTAATTGTTTTAACTTGTTATATTCATTCCCAAGTATTAAAACTGTTCAACTTTTCAAAAGTTTGGTTTTCTCCGCTGAATGACGATACCTGCTGGTGATGGTATCTGTCTTTTACCCATTGGAATGTGAGACGCATGGCCCTTCAAAGGCAAATCTTTTACTTCATTCAAGCATACTCAAAAACACAGCAAGCATACTCCTTACCATGGCTCTCTGGGCTTTTTGAAACTTGTGAATGAGTCCTGTTATAATTATCCAAGTTTTGACGTCCCGAGTCAAATCTAAGGGGAAGCGTTTTGAATGCAAACTTTTGTTACCTCATGGAATATTAGATTTGAATACGAATTTTAATTTCCTAAAGCAATCTATCTTGCTACAAACTTCTATCGATTTTCTGTATGAATTTCTTGTTTTCCATACTTCAATGCATTTGAGGGGTATAAAGGCGGGTAGCAAATAAAAAAAAATAAAAAATGTTTTGAATGAAACCATGTCACTGAGGATGCCTCACTAAGAGTGTGCCAAATTATAGATTGGATGTATCTATCCTTTTAAAAATCATGTTTACTATTAATATATATGCTAAATATATTTTTTTTTCGTTTTAAATCTCGAATTAAGTACATTCTAAATTATTCATAATCCTCAATGACTGCATTGATTTTTTTTGAAATTTGCTGCCTTTGCTTTTATACCCAACATTGTTTGATGTACAGCGATGGTATAAATAAAATCAAATATAATTATTTCGTTGTTTGTTCGTCCGTCCTTTTGTCCGCCTGTCTATCTCTCCAGTAACCTCGTGTAACGTCCGTAATTATGTTTAAATTCACGGCTAAAAAAACAATTTCAACGGCCGGAGAGGGGGCTTGAATCCCGAGACAGCAAACCCGAAGGTGGTGATGGTAGCGATGTTGCCATCTCTGAGCCTGCATTACCCGTCAAAAATACAGTACATATAAGACTAAGCAAAGACGCGAACCATTTCAAGTTCCGGAAATATAAAAAGAAATGTTCAAATATTTTGATAAATTATTACTATTTCATGGGTGTCGGCTATAAATAAATAAATACTTATTCTTTAGAAACCGGCATGTTTGACGGGTTACACCTTGTATTATTAATAATTGCATCATTTTATCTGAAGGTTAATATAATTATTTATTTTCAATGATATACTTTGAATTTAGGTTTAATTTTACTATGCATAAATCGCTAGAAAACTGTGATGACATTGGCAGCTCATAAATTGATTCACAAAGTTCAAAGTTCAAAATCAGAGCATAATTAGATATAAATAGATAAAAAACAAATTGGTTGCATTTTTTTTTTATCATAATGTTGTTTTGCAGGATTTTAAGTCTTTTGTGACTATTAGAAGTTCAAGTCCCATCTCTGACTGTTTAATTTGTTTTTTGCATTCCATGCATTTCAATAAAATTATAGACGTTACTCGGAGTTACAGACGGACGGACGGACAAAAAAATTATTATGTTTAGTTTCTCACAAAAGTGTTTCTGTATGCGAAAGTACGGATTGAAGTCTTTGGGCGTTTATACGGCTTACGACTGGCTTAAGTTATTATTTAACAATATGTCATATTCACCGATTTCACCCATGATTAACTACGACATCTACCAAATGTTATACGTACGTTATGTATATACCACGTTTCGCTTTGATTTAAACGCCATCTGTGTTTGAAATTATATCCCCGTGAACCAACATGTAGATGTTGCCGCGGTAATGAAATATATACTATTGACTAAAACATGAAGAATATGTAGACCAGAATATGCAGACTATAATAAAATAATTTGTCTCTGTGAGACATCTATAAATTATATTGATTAATGACGATCCCTCTGGGGACAAAAATCTAGTTAAATTTTTAACTTACTCAAAAATATTGCTTACGTATATTTTAATCTTAAAATCTTCAGTCTAAGGTAAGGTGTTAAATGTTTAAGGTTTTATATTAATTTAGGATTTTTTTTAAAATATAAATCGAATATGCAAAAACGTCATACCAATATACCAACGTTTTTAAAATTAAACTTAACGCTTGTTCTATAAAAATAGGATTAAGGTACTGGTCTCTTTAAATAGGTCTCGAAACACAAACACTGGATCATAAGGCATACGTCTTAACCACAAAAATAAATCAAAGTAAAAGAGGAATGTCACTCATTATATCAAAATTTATATAATATGTGTATTAAATAAATAAATAAAAAAATAGGATGCCATTGAATATCGTTTATTGGTTTCAGAATGTTCTGCATTGTTAATGTATATTTATGAATGTACAGTAGATACTTTGGAAACAAAATTCACATATTTCCACTCTCTCTATACTTCAGACATAAAAAAAATAACAAAAAGTAAACACGTATAATAAAAAAGCAATTTCACAAGCGAGGGAAGGCAGTACTATTGTTTTGTTTCTATTTTTTCCGATACGGCACCATCTGGCGGCGGTAAGGTGTACTCGTGAGCACAAAGGCTTCTTGTAGTTTCGAGGGATTAAGAAGAACCTTAATATCATAATATATTAGAAGGGAGCAAAGTTTTCCAAGACAAAGTGCGCAATAGAAATAAATAAAAATTATGGCGAAACACCTTAACGCTTAGTATAAAAGAAATTCTATTTAAAATAATATTGAGATTTTTAATAAAAATAATAATTTAAAAAAATATTTTTTTATGTGTATGTTCTCAGAACATAATTACCGGAGCTTGTCCAGAGAGGGATAATATATAAATAAGATAAATTATAATAATAATATAATAAGTCTCCTAGAGATGAATCTATTTTTATAGGAAACATATAGAAATCTTTATAGGTTGTCAACAGGGCTTATAACCTGAATAAGCTGGCTTAATTGTTCACTTTACATAATTCAACATTCACCAATCCACATCCACACGTTATCAACCTTTTTCAAGTCGTCTATGTATTTGTTATTTACATATCTACCTTCTTTTAAATATTTAAAGTGACCATGTTTTAGCCATCTGTGGTCAAAAATTAGTTGTTTTTATGACGCAGTAAACAAACATATCCCTTCAAAGATTTGAAAACAATCATTGGAGATAAAGAATTTTGGTATATTTGAATAATATTCAAAGAAAAAAGAGATATTAACAGCACGCAACATTATTTTAATTGTGTGCTACGAAGCTGTCTTTTGTATATTTTTTTCCTTTTTTACATAGACAATCCGTATTTTAAGAATGATTTATATTATAAACACTAAACACATCTTTTTTATAGAGATGTACAAGTGTTAATATACGCAGCATCAATATTCTTATTATTTTCAAACTAAGCTTAATGCTAATGCTAAAAATAGAACTAACTTCCTGGTATTCTGTAATGGGATTCAAATCATCGATCAGTGGATCACGAATCGAGAGTCATAACCGTTACACTAATGAGCTATATCTTCAAATTTGTTAAATTTTTTTAATGTTCCAAAAGAAAAAAAATCCAAAAAAAGACTTGAAATCTACCGGAAGGCTAAACGTTAGAATATTGCCTATTTCAGTATGTTGAGATTCACTATGAATAAATAAATTGTTGTCATTTTTTTTCAGCGCTTTTCAGTGAAAACACAGAAAAACGAAGTTATTGTACATAAGTATTGATTTAAATTTCAGACAAAGCTCAATATTTAAGGTTGTAATTAATAAATGTCAAATATTGTAATTGTTTTTGACAAAATATTATGCTGCTGGCATTTTTATTTACTGCTTGTAAGAAATTTATTTTTTTCTGTTTTTTCTTTTGAATAAAAGCTCTTATATTTGAAATCTTAAAACCCCATATTTAATTTAGAAATGATCGCAGAAGTGTAGGAGTAGCTTTAATTAAATTAGATGTAATATTAAATGTCAAGAATCCGGCCTGGAGAAGGGATGAAACCCTTAAATATCCTCCCCTTATCTGTCCCTAGCCTGTAAAATATGGCCCAGTCTCTTTCGTTCAGATTTAGAGTTGTTCATTAAAAAAGAACCCACCTAAGTGTTTCCGCCAGCAAGGTATAAACATAATATTACTGATAATTTTGCCAAGATTCAACCCATTTATGAAATGAAATATTTGAATTATATTATTCAACACAACGCCGACACTCGTTTACAGAAAATTCGTTTTGACAGATTATTATAAATTATATTTACCTCGTTACCTTAACTGAGTTTAATATATTTTATATATTTACTACTTTGCTTCATTACTATCAAAATCATTATTTTTGATACTTCACCTGTCGATGAGAGATTCTGATTGTCTCGAAACTTAAATTGTGTAAATATAAAATATTTTAAGCTCAGAAGTGGTAACAAGGTTAATGTAATTCATAATAATCAGTCACTATGTACAATCTTCTCAAAGCTAACGCCAAATTCATCAATAATAGAAAATTCGTTTTTTAATCATTTATTTTGACGATGGAATTAGTAAAAATGAATTTATAATTATGATTAAATATAGATATAGATTTCTTGCAGAGACTAAACAATTTTAATCGAAAAGCATGTATGCAATTCTTTATTGGCCATCTTCTGTCGGACCTGTCTTGGCTGTGTCAAGTGATCACTTGGCACAATTCAGTGTTCACCATACTACCCAATAAAAATCACACATCTATAAAAATTTGAAAGTTGTATATATTTACATATTTGACACAACTACGCTATAGCCATCTACAGTTGTATAAGTTGAGTATATAGATGGTTAATGAGACTTCTTTATTTCTTAGAAGAGTATAAAGTAGATTCTTTTTAATGTATAATTTATCTCAATTCAAGATTATCCCTATGTGGACAAAATCCAATAACCTTAGAACATACCAACAAAAATATTTTGAATTTTTAATGTTGGTTTTAATATAAATTGTGGAAAAATGCATATTTTAAACATGATATTTAAAATATGAAAATGCAATTTTCCTATCGATAAAATTACACAAATATTGTTTTCCTTTTTGTAAGTAAACTAATTTTTTTTTCACACGAAGCAAACACATTGTGGTGAGACATAATATCTTTTAATAAAATTACTATTTGTATAACATCACTTTATTGAGTTTACACCAACTAGTGTCTTCATCATGGTTCAGTATTAACTAAACAAAAACAGAATTACAAGCAATCAAGAAAGTATCAAGGGAAGAAAGTGACGTTTGAGTTTTGACGTTACTTTGATTAGAAGATTTAATGTGACCATGGCTAAATAGTAGAAAATTATACTATATAAAAATCAAAACATATATTTTTTAACATCCACAGAAGTAAGAGCGACTGTAGTATATATATATGTCAATAAAACCAAATGCGAGGGGCACTTTTTTTTTGTTCACGCGAAGAAAGAATAATAAATTAAAAATAAGGCTTTTGGTAAAAGTAAGAAAAATTTAAGTAAATTAACCATTGGACCCGAAATATGTTGATATTTTTGTTAAATATATTTATGTATTTATCTTAATTATTTAGTTCCACGCATAATGTTGTATGATTTCACTTAGACATATTGCATTCCATCTTATTATTTAAAAGATTTTATAATAAAATATTTGCTTTCCGGTTTAAACCTCCTTATATTCTGTACAATATATTCTTACTTATTCTTTGAATAAATTATAAAAATAATATTGTTTACAAATTTGTATGTTTTAGGTACAATGGTAGCTCTGGATTATGTAAGTATACCCCACGCTTTAAATTTTGTAGACAAACGCATATGCTGCGATCGATCTTAGTGCTGTGGCTGTTAAACTATTTTCTCCTTTTAAGATTTTTTTTATGAAATCGTGTTTTATATATTTTTCTTTTATTATAATATTATTTTCTACTTTTAATCTTCATCATATTTTATCTTGATATTAGCCTCTTCTCAAAACTCAAACGTCACATTGAAAATATTCTGAAAGATTTAATAAATTATTCTTTTATATATACTTAGAGATTTAAATAGAAATAATAATCAAATTATATTTTTTTAAATTATGATAATCAATTAATTAATGATTAATTTATTGTCATCATATGTTAATCAGGTAGTGGGACATTATAGATTTCGTGATTTATATGTGACAGACGATACGTTTGTTTGTAATATATACAATAGTAATTTTGGCAATTTAGCAAGGCTTCTTAAGGTGGGAAAATCAATTTGAGAAACACGGTGATTCAACACGGAATAATAGCGTGAGGTTCGGTTGTAACAACTTTTATTATCCTCGCGTATTTCCTCGTAACACCACTTACGGGCACTTAGTACTCCCCGGCTCGGATCATACCATTTTCCCCGATAGTATCCAACAAAACCCCCTAGAAGGGGATGCCTCCATTGTATCCCACAGATAAATCTTACAGTTTCTGCCCTCATTGTAATCAAGAGGCTATTTCTCATTTCGCAGAATTGTTTTCGTTGTTTTTTTTAAAGACGGGAATTTTAAAGTTATTCACACCATGAAAAGACTGTCTCATGTCGAGGAGCGATTTTTTTAATCTGTAAAGATATAATATTACAAAAAGATGCAGCAGGGTTGAGAAAAGTGCGATAATTAAAACTTTAAAGTAATTAATCTACTTTTATCTTTTGCAGACTAATTTTAGTATAACATAGCAGCAACTCCGGAGCACTTAATGCAAATTCAAGCAAATTTTTTTGGTTCAGAATATTTTTGAGTTTGTTCAAATCTTTCAGAACGGTAGTACTGGATTTCTTGTCACAGAGACATCATTAATCAATTAATGTATATTATGGATGTCTCACAGCGACATCTGTGGGTATTTAGGGGGAAGGAAAATGGCTATCACAGGCCGGTATAATAGGTTGTTACAACACATACGTGTTGTGTGTCATATAATCCAAATATATACAACTTCCAAAAATTAGTAAGACATGGTATATTCTATCATGGTGAAAATGGCGAACGTTACGTATGTGTAAAGTGATCACTTAAGCCTACCATACGATCGGTCGTAAGTCCGATATACACCATAAATGACTTCTATACCTACTTTCCCATAATAATAATAAAATACAGTTTCGTCTCTGTGAGACATCCATAATATACATTAATTCAAACCTTTTTGATTGTATTAACAATACCATCAGGAAATTGCGGCGGCGGAGACAAATGAAACACTACAATTTAATCAAAGTGTGATTAATATCACAAATTGTGTGAAAAATGTAATATATTCAATCACGGAAGTCACTGGACACAAATTTAATTGGAGCGGTGTTTTTAATCCTCACTTATTTCACACTAATCACTCTGCGGAACTTGCATATATAATCTTTTCTCGCACTTATTCGCTATTGAACGCCAAAATATGTATTTAATAGACTACAAAGTAGAAAATAATATTATTTAAAAATAATCTATATATATTTTACTTGAGAGCTGAACAAGCATATCAATATTTTCACGATAAAGGAAGAATTGTCTGTAAGCTTCTCTGTTGTTTTTAAAAATGGTTTTCAAACAAACTAGAAAGCTAACAAAACGACCAGAAATATTAATATTTAAGCTATAAATATAACAACTCCCGGCGGTGACGTAAGTCAAAGCTTTGAATCCAACAGTATGCAAGCGGAGCGATATAAGACGAAGCGATTGATTGTTCAAGCGATTTTTTTCGAGTGCGATTTAGAAAGTTCCACATCAAATTAATTGAATGAAGTTTACTTTTTATTTTTTTTTATTTTAATCATATTACCATCTTCAGAAAATCTTAACTATATTATATTTAAAAAATATTTATTAAAAATTATATGACAATTGTTATTTTTTGTGAAAGATGCAGTAGATGTCTGATTTTTGAGTACTTTAGCCGTGTCCTTGTTTAGGTCCTTGGTTATATTTTATTTTACAGTTTTTCAATGATTATACAAAAACACGTTTTTTATAAATGTTAAAAAAATCTGCCGGAACTTAAGTACCATCTTTGCCATTTTTCAAATATAGCCAAAAAGGCAAAAAGCCAAAAATAAAAATCAAAATGTGTTATTCTTGAAACATTAAGGGAGTAAAATCAACAGTTCATATTACATATGAAAAATAAATTTATGGACATAACACATCGCAATAGTGTTTTACTCACAATTGTAACGACACATTGCTACTATCATTTATCTTCTACTGTACCTATAATTATCTATAATTATCTACAACCTTCGGGAAACGTCTACAAATTACTGGAACAATCTAAAAACGACAAAAACCTTCCCCTAAACATTAGAATAATCTACAAAGTACGGAAATATCAGCATTTAGGTATGAAGACGGAACTACAACGCGGTGAAAGTAGAGTTGTCGTGTTTGATAGTTCGTTCAGTGCGAAGTCAGCCGCAAGCCGTGAAACGATATCCAGTGTGGCCATTCGTGAGCTTTTCGAAGCGATAAATAAATTGGAAAATCGAGTATCGTAGTGGCGAAATAAACTAAAGCGATTAATACGTGCGAGCATTGGATGGGATGTTCAATAAATGTTAAATACGCGTTACTCAGCGATTATAAAGAGTTTTTATTTTATTTTGGGAAACATACAGTACAATGTAATAAAAAAATTATATAATATCGAAAAAATATACATTTAGCATGACCAGTAAGGTTCTTCGAAGCTGGTAAAAAAAAGTAAGTAAAAAAATGATAAGGAATACGTGATAAAAGTTTAAATTATGATTTAAATTATTATAGGTAATAATTTCAAACATTTAAATTATGATAATGCATAAAATGGGAAGGGTGGGAAGAGAAAGGGAATGGGATTCAATTAAAAAAGTATTAAATTTATCCCAATAATCATAAACGAGATTATGGTGTTTCATTTTAAATAAAAGCAAATTGTCAATAATAATTTCTAGATTATTTGTAGAATTTAACGAAATAGTATTTTGAAGTGGAACGAGTTACAAAGCAGTTTAAGTAGAAAGTCTCACCAATGTTAGGGTAAAATAAATTATTTGAATATAATAAAATTATTAATAAAATAAATTATTTGTTCATATAAGAGTGATATATTGCTGAATAGGGGAGATTAAAGAAAAGCGTTAAGTTCAATTCGTGTTAAGTGATTTTGTACATTGAATAATTAATTAATCATTAATAAATAAGTTGCTAATTAATTTCCAGTGTTTTCATTCATTCCTCCTTAGCCGTGACACGTGACAATATTAATCAAGTTATATATTTATGTTAATAAACTATTGTCCGTTTGTGGATACAATCCCATAATTGCTTCTTAGAACATAATAAAACGTATTGAGAAAAGTTTTCAATCAATGCCTATTTCACAGAATTTACAGAAAATGAACCCAAAAACAAAGAGAGATCCGAAAAATTAAGTTACAAAAAAGACGGAGAGATGTATGTTGGGCATTACACGAAGAGAAGGGAAAAGAAGCGTGTGGATAACAGAACATATAGGAGTAATTGATATAAATTATGTGACTCTGCGGAAAAACGCGGCAGAAAATAACAACTGGTTGAAAAATGGTGAGATACTCAGGGAGGCTTCATTCGGCAATGGATATAAAACGGCTGATTATCTGTCTCTGAAGCGACTCGATTCAGTAGAACAACTCTTCAATAGATCGAGAATATTGGCAGGTTGATACACTAACTTCAAAATTTCTACACGGTTTTCCTATATAAAAAATAAAAACTATCATCACAAATCAATTGTATATTGAAACGTGTTGATATTTTCAACATAAAAAAGTGGTGAAAACTAAGTTTATTTTATTAGTCATATTAATAATGTCATCACAAAATAATTTTGCGATTTTTGAAGAAGAATTTACCTGTTTATTACTCTCTTTATATTAACTCGTGCCGTCTGCTTGCTTGCTTGCTTGCCGGCTTGCCGGGTGAAAAAACCTTGGATCGATTTTTAAACCTTTTCCCGTGATCCAATCGAGCTGAAACTTGGCAAGTAGACACGTGGCGACAATCAAGAAGATCTATCAAATTTTCGTTAAAAAAAAAATAATTATAGTATAATTTCGGATTTTTAGAAATTTTATTGTTTTTTTTCAAATTGGAATCATTAGAAAAGTTTGCTTACTAGCAATGGCGGCCCGTTAACGTGGCGGAATATTTTCTAAATTTGAATTACTCCGTCGGTATACATAATAGGTAGTTCACTACGAATGTCGAAAATCTAAATTGACTGACAAATGTTTTTAGAATTTAATCTTCAAAGCATGAAGTGTCTTATCAAAAATCAAACCATCTGACATTTTAGAAATATATTAAATTACTGTAAGTTTAGTGTTATGTTATATGTTTTAATTCGTAATTGTTGTTTTTTTTACAAAGAAAAGGAGTATAATATAAACTTGGTTTTTGTGGGTTACTTTTATATAAGTGTAGATATACTGGCCAAATTTTGAAATTTTGTTCCCTATTCTACAGTGGTTCCATTTGAGAATAAGGCCAATCTTTTGCTCAAAATGTTGATTAAATAAACCAAAAATTTACCGCATTCATTGTATCATTTTAAAAGTTATTTTCCGGGTAGATTAAAATATATTTAGAGGCAAACAACGCAAAGGAAAGCGAAATAAAATATGCACAGCGCAGAAATAAATTATTCATTTGGTATAATAGGGATACTATCAGATTAGCGGCATGACGGCTAAAAAAGCTAATAATACAAAACGTTTACGACGGAAATATTTGGTAAGAAAATATTGAATTAAGCACGAAGAAACATTCTTTCACAATAAAGGGAATGACTCGCAATGAACCATTTCTTCGTCATATCGAGGTTGAATGAATATTCATTATACTGCTGCCTGAACTAGATTCAGCTGAAATTCAAAAACACAAATGATTCGTGTAAACATAATGATATTTCCGTTAATAGATTTTTTATCCAAGTTCCTAACTTTTCTAAATGTTTCAATCAGAAGAATAATAGTTAAGTTATTGATGTCTGAAAGTAAGTGGAAAAATATTCCAGCAATACTTTATATGAAAATATGTTCTAGAAACACAGTTACTGGATTTTGTTCCCAGAGGGGTGATTAATTAATAAGAAGTCTCATAGAGACGAAGCGATTTATATATGAGAAACTCGGATACAATTGTCTCTTATACAATGGCTTAGGGCTTAAAACCTTTATGAGCTGGCATAAGTTATCGCTCTACACAATGCAACGTTCATTAATTCCATCGTAAGAACATCCATAT
>JADDOH010009316.1:0-18224 GCA_016648135.1 Agrypnia vestita
AAAAATGGAAAAAAGCAGTATCGGTCAGTGATTCGATTCCTGTTTTAGTATGGGAAGATGTATATCAGAGTGCATTCTGTTTATAAGGACCATGCACGACGACTGTCATCAGATATTGAATTGTTGAATTCAAGCGTGAACTTCCAACCATCCGTTTTTGATGAAGAGTGCTCAAGCCGTCCGATTAAGATGTCTAAGAAGAATATTATCAGCAAAATCCACGACATAGATTAAAAAAAAATGTATTGGCAGACCGCCGGGTAAAGATAAGAGAGATGTTGACATTTTACATATATATCACAAAATATCATACACGAAAAATTGAGCATGAGAAAGAATTTGTGCATCGTTTCGTGACTGATAACGAAACGTGAATCTATTATTACGCAACAGAAATAAAATAATAGTCGTACTCTTACACCATGACAATACACCCGCAATCACCACAGCAAAACTGGTCCTACAAATTGCTTTCTCATCCACCTTATTCTCCAGATTTGGCCCATGCAATTTTCTCCCGGCAGTGAGCAGTTCATACCAAACGAGGCCTGAACACTGAGGCGCTGAAATAGAAGCCTTTTTTGCTGAATTCAATAAATCATACTTTCTATGGCTTAAAAAAGTAGGAAAGTCTCTTGCATATCTATACACTTTTCTCTTTCTGTATATTTGTTATTCACACATGGTGATGTCGATAATTGTCCTATTAAATCTGTATTACTAACTGATGAATGCGTATCATCCATGCATCATTAAAATTAAAATTCGAAATCGCGTTGAAACTGTTTTCAATTAACGGATGTCACAAATTATTCACAATACTTTTCTACACGCGATACTTCTTTACGATTTAGTGCATGTGTGGAATATTTAAATAATGTATTAGTAATCCACCGATCCGCGGATGGTTTCCTGGCGTGCTCCCCGACGTGATGCAATATCAAAGCATTTTCGATTTAGCATTAATATTTATGATTCTGAACGTTTCTTCTGTTCCGATGCTCGGAATTCCGCCTGCAAGTTTTAATGCGTTTAATAATTGCACATTAAACATTGCACATAGCTAACCGAGCGAGACAAAAGTAAACAAAAGCTGTCAATACGTTTCCCCCGAGCTAATGACCCCAGCATGTGGTGTCGAGTATTCGAAGAAGTTTAATGTAACTTAACTCAAGATCGCGACAGTCAGTTCCAACATACAATGGCGACATGTTTCTGAGCCAGTCACCAACTATCTTCAACTTAAAGCTTAAAATTTTATAATGCAATACTAAAAAAAACACTTTTGGGAAAGCTTGGAAGAATTATGAATACTGAATCAGCAAAAATTACATGTAATTCTCACATAATATATGGAAATAAAAACACTTGTTTTTAAGTTCCACATTTTAATATTTACGAGACGCGTTTCCCCTTATGAGGGCATTATCAATCTTAATTGGAGATTGTTAATGCCTTCACAAGGCGAAACGCATTTCATAATAATTAAAATATAGAACTAAAAAAACAAGTGTTTTTATTTCCATGTGTGTGATTATGGAGTTGTATAAACGTACCTCAGAAAAAATAAATATGCAATTCTATTATTGTTCATCATACAACTACTGCATTTCCTCTTTGCTAGTAAATGATAAGTAACATAAAGCTATGGTAATAATGTTGAAAAGAAAAAGGTACGCTTGAATCAGTATATTATTGAATAAACTCAGTATGTGGGGTATAACAGCAAAGCAACACTATCCAAAAAAAAAAATAATGCGATCATCGAGGATTACCGATTTATTATGTACTGAATTTGAGATTTCATAGGAAATATAGCCTATAAATTTATAGGAAACATTATTTTGGAAGGGATGGATACATAAAATCTAGAATTCAGTACATTTCAAATTAATAATCCTCGGTACTGAATTTAAAATATTTATTTCTTTAGATACTGCTGCTTTTGCTTTTATACCCTACAGATGATGTCCTTTTAACAGATATTTGTGTACTTACGTGTAAAGTTTCCATTAGAAATTATTAGATGACGACATTTGATGTGATGACAGATATATATAGCAATATATAGCGGTCAAGACACGATTGTTAAGACAACGCAAACCAATGAGAATTGAACCGATTATATTTATAAGTTTATACAGAGTTATTTGGAAAACATTAATAACTCAACATTAGTTACTGTAATGATAGTCCAACGTTTTACAAAAAATAAGTCAGAAATATTGAAAAAAAAATGCAAATTTTTTTATCGCATATCTTCATAACTATTGATATTAGGTCATGATTGCTTGAACATTTTCGACTCATAATCAGGGCAGAAATATAGTTCTGCGACGTTATTTATGTTTTCCAACTAACCCTGTTTATGGTTTCTTAAGTTTGTAGAACTCCATGATCACATGTATGGAAACAAAAAAAACTTCTTCCACTCGTTAAATTACATTAGGTTTTTGGGACGCATTTCGCCTTGATAATATAGCACAGGGTGTACCAGAGCTATTCCATAATATTGGAAGAAGAAAATTCGGGGGAATCCTCGACTAACGAGGCCCATAAACAACGGCCACGCCCACAATATTATATAGGTACATTTCTGCCTTAATTATGAGTCGAAAATGTTCAGGCAACAATGACCTAATATCAATAAGAAGTTATGGAGAGACATCAAAGTTAGCATTTTTTTACAATATTCCTAACTTTCTGATTTTCTGTCAAACGTTGGACTATCAAGAAAGTATCTAATATTGAAAATTAATAATCTATTCACTTTAATACAAGTCAAATAAAATGACTAATACCTAGCAAAAAATTCATTCTTCAAGATTTCAATATTTTACTTTACTTGTATTAAATATAATGATTTTTACGATATTTTGATAATGGTACAATATTAATTATCCAGAAAATAAATCAGAAATATTGACTAAAAGGCAAACTTTGAATTCCCTATCTCCATAATTATTGATGTTAGGTCAATATTACTTGAATATTTTTGACTTATAGTTTAGGCAAGATTCTACCTATAAAGTATTGTGGACTTGATCTATTACACCCTGTAATTATTTATCAAATCGTTTCAGGAAACATATCGGTAGAATTTATTAAAAACATTGATACAAATCAAGGCGACGAAACGTGGATCCCCAAAAAAAAACTCTTAATGGACATCCAGGTGATAGAAGAAAGGTCAAAAGATCCCCATTTCGCAGGGAGAATATCGTAAAACAGGATGGCAAAAAGGCGCCAGCGTAAAAAGCCTTTCCTTAAATATTGGTAATTGTTTTGGGTTAATTTTGACTTAGATACCTATATACCTTAGTATCTATTCTTTGGAAATGAAGTAAACTCTGGAGATGTTAAGCGTATGTCGATAAAGCCCCATCTCAAATATCTTGACAGAGTAAAAAATACACTTTATAGGTACATAATATTTTAATGGATCTCTTAATAACGAGTAGCAAGGACCTGTCAATGCGGGTCCTTGCTACTCGTTATGAAATAATTAAGAAGAGGGTAAGTGTAAATATTTAGGAGGGCGTCTGAGGAATGAGTACAGGAACGCAAAGATACAGATGCTCTAAAACGTGGTGCTGTGTCTTGGACAGCCCTTGATTAGTGTCTCAATCCTCGAGGAATTTAAATCAAACGACGTTTATATTCTATTGTGCGATTATGTGTACTTGCTTCGGCCATATCACAAGGATAATATAGAGACGTGGTTCATGGTAGAGGTCTGGTGAATGCTTTCATCAGTTCACAAATTAATGTATGTCGGCAGATCATTTGCACCGGCGGAGTGAATGACTACTCTGACAAGAGTAAGACTAACAACGTTACATCCCTCTGTTTTTTCCCCGTAGAATAGAACGCCACAGTCTTCTGTCCCAGCCTTCTTTTATTGCCTCGCCCACTTTTAAACTTCCTCTGATGCACGCTCTAAACTTGTTAAAGCTTTTAACTGGGCCATCATTTAATTTTTGATTTATCTGGCCATGCCAGGTCTTTTGCAGACGCTGTTCCTGTTGCCTAAAATACTCGCCTCATTATTTTCCAAAAGCATGACGGTGAAATTAAATTTAATAAGAATATCAACTTTATATTATTTAATGTCACACATTTGAAAATATGTGCTCTCTGCTATTTGCATTGTACTCACGATATAAATTATATATATGTCACGTCAATATTATTTTTACTATTTTCAAACTAAACTGAAAGTTTGTGCTATAAAAATAAGATCAGCTGTCCGAACACCTAAAGTGAAATATATAATATTATTCGATTATCGTTTCACGACAAATGGAATAAGATATATTACGCAATTGATACAAAAGATAGCTAAAGCTAAATCGATACGTCATCAATCGATAGATCAATTTTCAGGCTGTCACATAAGATGAAAAATCATCACGAGCATACCTAAGCTTATTCTACAAAAAATGAAGAGTAGTAGAAAAAATGATGCCCTTTTTATAAGTCACAGGATGTTATCTAATTTGACGAAGAAAGGTTGAAAATTATTTTCAAATAAGATATCAAGAGGAAAAGGCAACAATACTAATGGGAAGAGGGTTTCTGTCCAATTGATCCTTATTACAAAGACCAACTAAAAATAATGAACGGCGGATTGGTTTGGCAACGAAAAGTTCTCGGTAAAACCACACAAGACCCTGTTTATCACTGAAATATTAAAATAAATCTCTCGGTAGATAATTCACGTCGGCAAATCTCCAATGGAGGGGACAAACGAATGTACAGGTGTTTTTTTGTATGACAGGTAGCCCGCGTTCATTGCCCAACGGTTACCAGGGTTGCCACACGTCCCGTATTTAGAAAAAAAAAATTGAAAAATATAATATATATTATATTTACGAAATAAAAACATGTTGCGATAATCAAATATCATATAGTATTAATTATGTTTTAGATGTGATTGTTATTCAAATATCTATTCAAAAATAGACAAAAGACACGGAAAAACTTAATGTAATTTTTATGTTTAATTTTATATGGTACCAAAAAATTGTTACTAGATATCGCGGACGGTTTATTGTATTTGAGATAATTTATGATAATACGGTAAAAATCTGTAGTAAATGAAATTAATAATATTTCATATCGGTAATTTTTCTGTGAAACGTCATTCATTATTAATACTCGTAATAAATACAGATCCTATTAAAATATATTATACTTTACCTACTTTAATAATACCAAGAATTTTTTATTAATGGCAATAAATGGATTTGTCACTTACTCGAAATGCGAATATCTTTTGTACCACTAAAATTTTTAATTGTATGCAATATGCAGTATACGACCATAAATCGGTCATCTTACTTTCTGACAAACTAATTTATACTAAATATATTAAATAAATAAAAAGGTCATTATTCTCATAGTATATTCATAATATCACTGAACTGATGAGAAAATTAAATTAAAAATTTTATGTTTATGTTATTTTAATTTTAAGTATTAAGTTACTTTAAGTAAATAATTCAATTTTTAGTCAATAACGACATACGATATTCTTAAATAATATGTTATACAATTGTTTTTTCTACTTACTACCGACCGCTTGGTGAAACAAGGTATTATCACTATCATTATCAAACTGAGATATTAGTCTTCAAAGTTTTGAAAATTATTGTATGGATTTATAAGGCAGAGTTTGATTCATCGTCCATGAGGGGAGATTAAAAAAAATAGCGCCATATAATTTAGAATAATAAACTATACCAAACACAGCACACATATATTTCTTCTCGTAGTCCGAGATTGCTCTATCGAAGACGCAGCATGTTTTTTCCGTTTTTTTTTAAATTACTGTTGAATAATGTTATACGCTTACATACATACCACGTGCGTGCAGTAAGTGCATTGAAGTAAGACTTTTAGGTAAAGAGATGTTTTGTGAAAAAATCGAAATTCATTATTTATCTGACAGATTATACACCTCTTTGTCTCGAACCACCGACCACCAGATCACAAGAGCGAGCGTCACGACCCCTACAGTTTCAAAGTATATATTTACTAAACGTAAAAGTCATGCTTCAATGTACTCACTGCATGCTCCTGATATATATGTTTGAAAAAACGCGTTAGATGTCCCAGACACATGTATATTTATTAAATACATATTTTTGTATTTGATAAATATATCTCAGTTATTTGATTTCCAAGGTTACATAATCCCAAATAGATATTCCTACGTGAAAAGAAAATCAATAAGTTGATTTGAAATAACACACACACGATTGAACGTTTTCTTTAAAAATGTATAAAAATAAATATATTGAAAATATTACAATACAAGACCATCCCGTATTTGAGGTGAACACTGGCTGTCAAGACAAACCTGCCAGAAATGCCGAAGGAGCCCCGGGCAAGCACTGCGGCCTGCAGTTTGCCTTGGCGAGGTCGCCCCGGCGCGGCGTGCTCCGAGCGGCGACGGACAACAAACACTTGCTTCTGGTGCAAACGACTTAGTCACAATTAAATGTTATTCCATCCAAATAATTAGTAATTATGAAAAAAATAGTAGCGAAATTTATTCTTAATTTTACGTGCAGTTTCCTGGGATATTGTGCCCTTTGTGTGTAATCACGTTTACCGACGTTAGCTATTATCAGTTATAGTGAGTTTTATAGAAAATTTTACCCCAAAATCCATAAAACGAGGAGTAATAACAATATAATATTCATTTCTAAAAAAAAATTATCTTAAATGATAATAAAATAAATTAAGGAAAGGCAGAGTATTAAACAAAATTTGTTCAAAAAGGGTACCTATCTAAAATCATAAATTCTCTTATGATTAAAACAATACACGAAGCATTTAAATACGATAGTGTAATTTGTTATTACTTTGGTTATTTATAAAAAAATTAATGCAAATTCACTTAGATTAAATCGCTATATTTTGTTGGTAACACCAAGCGGTTTCGGAAATAGCGTTTCTTGTTCAGGGTACTACAAACTAAACATTACACAATATAGGTAATATATTATTTTTGGCAACTTTTCTGTGTGTATCTGTCGTACGATATTATTTTCAAAGTTCAATACTTTCATTGTCTGTTTTGTGTTTTTTTTAATTATTTCAATTTAAGTGTGTATTTATTTCTTTTTTATGTAAGAGCATACTGTAGACACTCTTAATTGGGGACTTGACATAACCATTGCTTGTAATAAACACCGTGATATTTTTTTTTATTTGTAAACATTTTTTAATACCATAGTAATTTTAAACATTTAATATGAAGAGTGCCTATTTGTTGTATAGTGAGGCAGATATAGGAAACTCGTCACCCTACCTGACAATGTGCATTATATACATTACACGCATTACTAATTATTACTGTTTACTTCTTTTCCTCCTTGTTATCACCGAGTTTTATCTATACCGGTTAAAATTAGTATTTTTCTGTTAATGTTAAATTAAAATAAGTAGGTATGTTAAATACGTCTGTAAAATTATCATTGCATTATCTGTGTCATTCTATATGTAATTGTGGGAGACATACAGGGTGTCTTATAGCTAGTAGCAAAAATTTCTTGATCATGAGTTGAAAATGTTTAAGCAACCATAATATCAATAGTTATGGAGCTGCAATATCAAAGTTTGCATTTTTTTTTAATATTTCTGATTCATTTTTTGCAAATCATTACAGTAACTTATATCAATTGTGAAAAATTCATTCGCTTCAATACAAGTCCAAAAAAATGATAAGTCGCAAAAATTGAAAATTGAATTTTTCACGAAGTATTTATTATTTTATTGAGTTGTATTGAAAGCGAATGAATATTTCATAATCGATATAAGTTTCTGTAATGATAGTTCAACGTTTCCAAAAAGTAAGTCAGAAACATTGCAAAAAAAAACATAAGCTTTGATATTGCATATCTCCATAACTATTGAAATAAAGTCGTGGTTGCTTAAACTTAAGGGAGTAATCCACCCGTAAAGCTATTGCTACTAGCTATGAGATATCCTATAACTATTTTTTTGTATTATTTTCTTACCATGTCTTCCTTGGCCAGCTTCAAAAGTTTGAAAGAAAAATAATCTTTGTATATAACATACTCGAGTACCTACTGCGTGCCGAGAAAAAATGTTCAAGGACAAATGCCTAAGAGTTGATCATAATATCATAATATTGATGTTACTCTTGAAATCGGCACGGATCATTCTGGCACTCCGTAAATAAACCCCAGATATATGTATTTTGTATAGTCTTGTCGCAAAGCCTAAGCGACGCTCGATAAAAGCAATGCCTTGTTTAGTTAAAGTTTCGAATATTTAAAAAAAATGCATGTTTATAACAATAAGGAAATCTGTGCGTCGCTGGACGAAGCCTGAAGAAGTCTATTTAAACCATCGCGTTTATTATTTTTATTTTATTTGGCCATCCAACAGGAAGACATTATTATATGATAAGAAAGAAAACACAGAAAAAAAAAGTTATACATGTCTCCCAAAATGAAAGTATGACACACATATGATAATGATAGATAAGACAATTTGATAGGAATGAAAGATATGACAGATAAGACGAATTCTTTAACATAAAAGGATTCGTAATGTATATAGTGCACCTTGTCAGTGAGGGGGACGAGTTTCTAGTATCTGCCTCACCATCTGACGATACTCTTCATATTTGGTATTGAAAATATCTAATGAATTCAAGAGATAATTATGATCTGCCCACAAACGTGGGATGGGAGAGGATTTCCTATTATCGGTTTGATAACTTGAAAGGGAAAAGAGGAAGATCTATCTGGTAGATCAGAGTGGGAAGTGGAAGGATAATTTGGAAAAGGAAGGATTGATCTGACAATTTTAGCCTGCTTTCAAGAGCGTCCATATATGAAATTGTTTTGAGTCCAAATAGTTAAAATTCAAAATAAATTTGTAGGTAACACGCTTAAGAAATGTTTTTTTGAACGTTTTCGATTCTGTTTATGTTGAATTTATAAGTGGGTGAGTATAACAAATACATCATATTGTCGAGTGAAATTCAAGGTGAGGTCGAATATTTGTAGGTTATGTTTAGTCTTCCAAATGTACTAATATGCCTGAATGGCTTGCCATGACGCGTTACGAAGCCGGACATTTTGAATGCTTTATCGACAATCGCATCAATGTGCCGCCTGAAATTCATTTAAGAGTCCAGCAAGTCTAAGTCCCGTATCTCGTTCGCGTCCCTGACCATATCATTACCAATAGTATATTTATACACAATAGGATTGCTACAAAAAAGTTAAAAAATAATACCTTAAGTAGGAAGCATATAGTTTTAATATCAATCTTAATATCGATCAAATAAAAAAAAACAAAGAAAGTGAGAGATAAGTTGTTGCTATGTGGTTAACCAGCAAGGCCGGCGTCAGGTGACTGCGCTGAGTTTAAGCGGTCTTGCCACTATATGCGCAATCAAACTGGCAAATCTTGAAATAAATAATTCTAAATGAAATATGAAAAAAAATATGACAACATTTAAAAATATAAAAAATAGCTGTGTATGTTAAATTATCCGCGTCTTCATAAATAAACTATGTTACTTAGATATGAAATCACGAGGAAAATTATAAAAAAATGGCAACATGGTGAAAAATAAGATTTTTCTTTTTTGTGAAGTGGCGTTCGAATCGAAACTACGGAGTCAAATACGCAATTTTTATTAGTGAATAACATATTTGGTTTGTAGATTAAATATCTTTCGTTCTACTCCGCGTACAAAATACATGTGGCAATGAATTACACCTCGCTTTGCGCTCAACTCTGTACGCTTTTGTATTTTAAGCGCTTTCGAGATGAATCTCCTTAAAGTACCTACCTATATATTTGTGAAATATTCAGTAGTGACAGTTAGTGCGAATTACGAAACTGGTGTGAATTAAAGAACGGTGCTCCGATTAAATTCATATTCAGTTAATAAAATTCATATGTTTAATTTGCCTCTCACAGCTACGATCCCGTGATAATATAATAAGTATTACATTGTTATTTATTTATTTATTTATTTATTTATTTATTTATTTGTTTACGCCCATTAGGCTTTTACATAAAGAGTATAAAATAAATTTCAAAAAGCACATACATTAAAAGTTTCAGGAATAGCACCAAATTATGAGTATAAAAATTAAAAATGTAGAGTAGGTAACGAGCAGCAATGCGTATAGGCTTTTACATAAAAAAATATATCATAAAATTAAAAAGAACATACATTAAACAATATAAATTACAAGTAGCAAATTATTAAAAGTACCAGGAATAGCACCAAAACATGAGTACAAAAATTAAAAATATAAAGTACAAAGCGGCAATGTGTACGAAAAATATATATTACCCACCATTACATATTAACAGCTGAAGTCAGTAACGAAGCAGTATTGCCTCTTTAAGTGTAAACTTTACTTTCTCCAGACTGTCGACGAAAATGTCAATCATGCAACCATATTCATTACAAGTTCCCAATATTCTGTGTATCACAGAATTTGATTGATAGTTAGTATTGCAATTGTTGCGATGGAATGTGACAATTTGTCGAGTTCTATGTGTGGAAGGGATATTATAATCGATACATGCTACAAGGTCAGGGCTGTCCAACATATTGTTTACAATTTTGTAAAGAAGAACTATATCATAAATTTTTCTTCTATCATATAATGTGAGTAAATTTAGTCTCTTCAATATGTAATTGTATTCTATGTTTTGTATTGGTATGCTTAACTTGTAGTTAATGTATTTGAGAAATTTGCGTTGGACACGCTCAATACTGTCTATATGCCCATTATAATATGGAGACCAAACTGATGAGCAATATTCTAATTGGCTCCGGAAAAGAGACATGTATAACATTTTAATACTTTCAATTGATTGAAAGGGGCGTGATGTCCTTAAAATAAATCCCAGCAATTTTAGAGACTTACAAGTTATCGCATGTTTGATAGTAATAGCTATAGTCAAATTAAGTTAGTGGTTAGCCGTTAACACAATATATTTTCGGTTCAACCATCTTTTTCTTTACCGTCTTAAAAGACGAAATGTATTAGGGCTTTAAAATAATGATACTGAAATAAAATGTATTGTAAAACAAATAGCAAGCACATGTATGTAGGTATACGTGAAACAGTTATTGATTTTCCATAAATTATCAACACACAATGGAAATGTTTTGGAGTTTGTGTTTTAGTGTGTCCCAAAGCTATCGATAAATCTCTTTATCTTTTCTCCATTGAAAAAGAAAAGATGTCTAAATGTAAAAAAACATTTTTAGAATGTTAGAAACACGACTAATGGTAATCCTGCGAGCCGGCTCCGTCTGGAGGATTAAACTTACATTCTTTCGTGTTCACAAGGCGGGATTCTTGCGTTCAACAAACAAGCAATTCAATACAAGTAATGTGTATTGAGTAAATATTTTTAATTTCTATATGACATCGATTTACGTGATTCGAATTCTTTGACTTATCCGGAAATTAAAAATGCACCTAAAATATTCGCAATAATATTTAAAGTCATTTTCTCGGATGGCGAATTGACTTGAAATACAATTTACTTCTCAGAAAAAAATGAAAATATTAAAACAATGGAATAAATGTGTAGAAGAGTTAGCAAATATAACATATATCGTGGAGTCAAAGAACATTAATAGGAAGATAATATTTTTGGCAACTTTTTCTGTGTGTATCTGTCGTATGATATTATTTTCAAAGTTCAAAATTTTTCATTGTCTGTTTATTTATTTATGGGAAACTAACAGTACATATAAAGAGATTATACATGATTATTGAACAGTATAGAGACCATCTTACAAGTTTCCACAGAATTTACCTGTTGTGTTTTAACATAAAGCAACAATAACTTGAGTTATAGAATAAAAAACAAAAAAGTGAAAGTTTTAAGTTATGGACAAACTATGGGAGTCAAAGAATTAGAGGTAAAAGGAGAATAAGGAATGGATAGGAAAGGACAAATCTACTTAGTAAAAAGGACAAGAGATAAGAATAAAAAGAAGTGAAAAGATATATGTATAGCATAAAGATATCTGATCAATACATCTGCATATATATATATACGAGGTCTGGGCAAAAGAAAAAATGTTAATTAAAGAAAGATACAAGATAAAAAATTACATATACGAAGTCAGTTGAAAAGAAAGAAGATGGATTAAAGAAGAGGAAAAAAAAGAAGGTTTATGTTTTTTTGTTAATAATTATTTAAATTTAAATGTGAATTTATTTATTCTTACTGTAAGTGCATGCTTAACTCTTAATTGGGGATTTGACATAACCATTGCTTTTAATAAACACCGTGTCAAAATTTTTTTTGTAATTTTAAGTTATTATATATAATTTTAAGTTTTTGGAGAAGAACGCAATGATTACTTGAGGAGTCTGATGAGTGTATAGGCCGCTAGATGCTAGGATTACGGTTATCATAGTCCATCTGTTCCCACACACAAACATATCCTCACCATGTCAATCAGATGTATCAAGGAGTGTACTGAATGATTTACATTTGTGTGAGATGCAAGCAGGCAGCAGGGATGCCCAATAAAAAACACCGTTGATATTCCACTGAATTTATGTATTTAATTAAGTTACGGTGGAGTTTTACTTATTACGTGAACTATACGAGCTGCTGCGATAAAGCTGCCGGCGTACTGGATGGACGTCTGTAGGAAGATGAGTGAGGCTAGGTTGATTGCGAATACTATCAGTGCTCGCTGAGTGTGCTCACGATGGCTGCTTGCACGCGCTGGCGAATGTTAGTTGCTCTGACATACCACATAGGTGGAATGGATGCGTTCAGCGATGTCGGTGGTCATTCTGAACCACTCACCATAATCTCAATAAATTGATTTTACTTCTAATTTTGAAATTCGCGGTGAAATTCCATTTTAATGATTTTATTAAAACACTTTTTACTTTTTTACACTATTCATATTACTGACTGACTGGTACATTAGTCTCCTAAGCTAGCATTTACACAATTTTATGACAGGGGTACATAACATTGAGGATATACATGCAATCACGTGTTAAAAAGTGTTTTAATGAAATCTTTAAAATACACTGCACCTATTTGTAAAAATTTTAAAATACTCGAACGAACGAATTTTAGTTAAATATTTTCCAAGATAATAGAAATGCGCCGAAATATACATATGTATGCAGAAAACTTAAAAATTATGAGTATAAATATGTGTGATACGAAAATATAATACATTTTTGTCATTCAATCAGTTTAGGTCAAACTGATAAGGTGGTGATGTTCAAACATCAAATCAGCATACAGACTTATTGGGTGTGATTTTTAGGACTCCTTAGCTTTAAACAGAGACCAAAACAGATTGCTTTGTCATCGGGTCCACCACAAGTTCTTTGTTCTCTGCGAGACAGTAAATTTTTCTCTTTGTATCCAGAAAAACATACGGGTCCGGATGGAGAAGCTGATGTCATCGTGAAACGAAATAGAGCTGCCGTTCACCTAATCAGACATAGGATATTTTACGTGCCTAATTTATATAATTATTAGCTGTTCGTACCCGGCGTTCCACGGGTTAAGGATTAAGTTGAAAATAAATTTGTGGGGGGAACAAAGATTCGAACGGTATAGATTTGCATCGAAAATATATCAGGGGGAGGAGAAAAGATAAAAGGAGAGGGAGGAAATGTCACCTTTGTTGCCCGCCAGGTCCTAAAGAAAAAGTTTAAAAATTTTGAGTCCGATCGGTCGAACGGTGTAGATTTGCATAGAAAATATATCGGAGGGAAAGGGGTAAACGAGGAGAAGGGAAATGTAGCCTATGTATTACCTGCCGAGTTTAAGGGGGATTAAAAGAATTGGGGGAAATGTCGCATATGTTACCCGCCGAGTCCTAAAGAATAAGTTTCCAAATTTTGAGTCCGATCGGTCAAACGGTACAGATTTGCATCGAAAATATATCAGGGGGAGGGGAAGGAGTAAAATAATAGGGGGGAAATGTCATCTATGTTACAGTTGCCGGCAAACTTCTTGAAATTTTTTGGCGTAGTGGGGGAATGCGCAGAAGACAAAATTTGGGTTTCTTTGATGGAATGGTACATGTGCAAACTTCCCCCCCACTACGCCGTAAAATTTCAAGATGTTTGCCGGCTACTGTAACCATCGGGTCCTAAAGCATAAGTATGCAAAGTTTGAATCGAATCGAATGAACGGTATAGATTTGTATAGAGAACAGACAGACAGACATTGAGTTTTATAGGTATAGATAGATACCATCCCTATTTTTGCAAGTACAGCAGACATTTTTCAATGTAAAGTCTTTAAGACATATTAAGTCAACCAATTACATATAATCATCAATTCGTCGTTCCTTACATCAACCATTTTTCAAACCTCATTCATCTTGGAAACCGTCCACCAAAAATTAGGTAGTGCGTACACGAAGGAAGCCAAATAAAATCGAGTTTGACAGATTTTGTTACATAAATCTCAGGTATTGAAATTTTTTTCAAGACTTGAAGGTATCATGGCACTATTTGTTATTTTGTAAAATATGTTATTAATGTTAAATAAAAAATTAACGTAAATATGTTATCTTGTATATTATTGCTAAATGCAATGATTCGATTAAATGTATTAATTATATTTGTAATTATCAATCACCAATTTGCAAATTTTATCAAACAGATGAAAAATATCCGACCTACTTTCTCTCTTTAAGTACTACATAATGTTACTGACAGCTTTGCACTTATAAACATGATTTACATACATGCACCTACTAGAAAAATACCAATAATATTTGATTGTATCAATTTTTATTTATTGTATCAAACATGCCAATACTATATGATTATATCAATAATATTACCTGCCACTCTGCAAATTCAGAGATTTGGTAATATTTATTACTGTAGCGCATGATTCGATACAATTGTAATAGTGTTTTTGTAAGTTATTTAAATAGGTACTGCTTTTTTAAAATTGGGATAAAATATAAAACAATGTTTTTAATACCCATGAAATTGGCTTTAGTTGACAAATAACTTGATGACATTAATATTTAAAAATTATTTTGGGCATGTGGCCGCTGCGCGCTGTGGCTGGCGCGTATTGGATGGTACGCTTATGGCGTACTGGAGGTCAAATTTTCACACACTTTTCGCAGCAAATCAGGCTGTATTTCAGGGATAATGCGTCGAATGTTGGCTTCCAAGTGCTCAATGTTTCAGGTTTATCGGCGTAGACATGCGACTTTTTGGTGATTTTTTTATTATTGAAAAGCCTTCGTATCGTATGTTTATAAAAATATAAAGCACTTGCGTTGTTTAAAAAGTAGTGGGTTCTCAGAGTTTGTAAATCATTTAATTGAAGAAGACCACACGTTCAATAATAGCACAGGAGTTAGTATTATCCATAAAAACGGAATAGGTAATAGATTAGATAATTTAGAGGCATTAGAGATAAGAAAAGCCATTAATTTAAATCACAAAATAATTAATAATATTCCCTGTATAATCCCACCCCCTACCCCCACTATTGGCACTCCGTCCTTCCACCTTTCACACTAGTATATAAGCGCATAACTTTTGTATGTTTAGACAGTTAAGATCCCTGAAGAAGCTACGGTAGTAGCGAAACCTGGTTGGATTTTTAATAAATATAAGTGGTGTATAACAAAGTTATTATTATTTATTTAATAAAAATATATGTATATATTTTTATATATATATATAAAATTATTTATTTGTGCTAAAACGTGCAATTTCTTCAACTATTTCACTAATTGTAGGCACATTTATGCACCCCTGCCAGCCCTCTGAACACATCCCAAGAAACACTATATTTTACGAGGTTAACGCACCAGCGCTGCTCATATTTTCTAAATAAAACTTGCGTGAAATCTGAACCCAGCACGAACAGGCTGTTGTGAAACTCGATACGTTTAGTGTGGACTAATAACTTCATTTAATATGGGATGGGGCACCGAAATGAGGCGAGAAATATGATGTGTTCAGTCACTTTGATTGTGGAAGATTGGTTTACACGTGGGTATACGTTACAAGCTGCCAACACACGACAAATAGTCACAACTCAAAGGAAATTACGAGCAGTGGCGTGCGCTCTGCTTGTTTTGGCTTAGGTTACGCTGTTAGTATCGATGCTGTATCTGCTTCGGACAATCGGACATAAGTACGGGTATTGTGTTAAGCTTGTATTAGAAACACCCTTGTAGTTCATAAATTCAGCTTTATTTATTTTCTATAAATTCTTCCACTAGATGTTTCTAGTTAACACATTAACATGGGATGTTTGAATTATTTGCACGCTGACCTACATACCTACTTAATGTATAATATTTTAAATAAATCGGAATTTAGTTTTATTTATTTAAGAATAAACCCCCCTAACTTTGCTTTTTTTTGATGTGCATATCTAAAATATTTAAAATAAAAAAAAATCTGAATGAAATTTTAAAAATGCGTGAAAAGATTTCATGTTTTCGGATAATTTCATGTGATAATTTATATTATCAAGGGTAGTCAACACAACATTTTGTAGAAAAAAATACTTGGTTCATAAAAGTATGTAGTCATTTTTATGTAATTATTATTAGAATTATGTTGTGCATGGGTAGTTGCTAATAATTTTGGAAAAAAAGGATTTCACAAAAGTTTGAAGACATAAAATGTAGTTAGTTAGTTTCAGGCTATTTTTATAATAAGCGTAGCATTAAAACATGTTTACAAATAAAAAGTAAAAAATATATAGCCACAGAATACCTAATAAAAGTACATCTAAATATATACATAATACTAAAAAATACATTTGTCAATCACTAAATCAACAAATATTTATATTTATATATTAAAATAACTTATATATTAAAATAACTAAAGTACATTTTACAGGAAATATTGCAAAAAACCAATATCATGAAATTTCTCATTTCTTCTTCAAGAGCAAAATGATTTTGGGGTGATATTATTAATATAATTAATAAAAATATACACTTGTTACTGAAAATATCAACATGTTTCAAGACTTAAGGTCCCTTCGTTAGAATTCAATGTATATTAAGAAATAAAAAATAAAAAATCGAAGTAATCGAATGACACAAAAAATATAAAAAATAATATATGGGAAATTAATAAATAATTAAGTACTAACATGAAAATATTAGGTCCTTACATATGAAATTGGCGTTTAGTATGGGAGGAACATAAAGCCGATTTTTTTTTATTATAATAGTTTTATTTAATCAAAGTATGTACCATTGCTATCTATGCACTTTTGCCATCTCATAGGTAGTTCATCGATCCCTTTACTAAAAAAACCATTCGGACGGGAATCAATAAAATCTTTGAAGGCGATTTGTACTGCCCCATCGGAGTTGAATTTTTTCCTTTGCAAGAAGTTATCAAAATTTCGAAAAAAATGGTAATCTGTTGGGGCAAGGTCCGGAGAGTACGGTGGATGTCTTAGACATTCCAATTGAAGCTCCTCTAATTTGGTAGCCGTCTGTTGTGCAGTGTGTGGTCTAGCGTTATCATGAAGCAGCAGTGGCCTAGAGCGATTAACCAGCCTCGGTTGTTTAGCAGCTAGCTTTTCCATCATGGTTTGCAGTGCTGACAATAGACATCTGCCGTAATCGTCTGGCCAGATTTAAGAAAGCTGTAGTGAACGACACCAGCACTAGTCCACCAAACGCTCACAAGTAACTCGCGTTTGTTGATTTGCTTCACTCAATTCGTGAGGTACCCACCTTTCAAGCTTTTTCACATTACCAATTTGCTTCAAGTGGATTAAAACAATTTTATCACTAACACCGCAGCCTGCAGCTAACTCGGATGTGGTTCGCGATGGATCCGCTTCCACAATAGCCTTCAATTCTTCATTATCAACTTTGGTCTCCGGCCGTCCACGGGGCTTGTTCTGCAGGTCGAAATTTCCAGAACGAAAACGTTGGAACCAAAAACGCACCGTGTTTTCTTTTGCGGCACCGTCGCCATACACATCATTAATCCTTCGAGCCGTTTCTGCAGCACTGGTGCCACGGTGGAACTCGTACTCGTAAATAACGCGATATTTCAAGTTTTTCATTTTGTAAACTGAGTGACGCAAAGAAAAAAACAATGGAGGAAAAAACAAATGAATTATAATTTTCAAAACACAAATACATGAGTAAATATCTGTATAAATTTGGATTTGGAATTCCTAAC